>JAPTMW010000005.1:18172020-18182235 GCA_029822955.1 Ostorhinchus angustatus
TTTAATTTCAGAGCTGATATCTATCCATTTTCCATGTTTTCTTGATAATAACCAAAATCACTTCAGTTCTTACATCACTAGCTATGGCATTGTTTTGACAAAAACAGTGCTTTTAGGCATTTCATGTTTTCTTTTCTGTCTGTTTTAGTCACATGATACATACAGGAGTTAGTACTTGATTGCATAACCATTGTATTAGTACTATTTACCCATAGCAAATCTCTTGGCTGAGACTTATGTATAAGATAAAAACATAAAGTCTTATACACATTGGTTAAATTTTCCCATGAGGCCACGCTCTACAGTGCATACTTTACCTGTATGCAGTGAGGGTGCTGAGGGGAGGGGGTCTGTCACTGCTGTTGTACATCTCAGCCACAGAGTTGGGAGTGCTGCCCTTTGACAAAACCTGCTGGTCCTGAACAGTGGAGCTTTTAAATGCCTTCCTCATATTTATGTCCTGAAGAGAGACTGTGAAACAGGATGACAAAGGTTTTCTGTTTAATATGAGACATACATTTAAATGAGGTATAAAACTAAGAGAAACCCACTCCTGTCCTCGCATACCCTCTTCAATGCTGGAGTCCAGCTGGGTGACCTTGATGGCCAAGCGATCGATGCGGTCCTGGAGGGAGTTTGCACGACTATAAAAGGTGTTCGCTTCATTAAAAAGTTCTCCAAAAACGTTTTCTGCATGTTTACCTGCAAAAACAAGAAGATAAGGATGAAGAAAAAAAAGTTTGATAAATAAAAAAGGTCTGTCATGGTTACAGTGGTGTGTACAATAAATATAAAGAGCACAATTTGTTGTATATGTGTAGAAATACTGTTTTAATGGTGACACACGGTAGATTTAATGCTAGAAGACTACTGTTTATGTATTTCTAAATCCTTTACATTTTGCGGATTATACACTGCCCTGAGTGTTCATTCCTTGCACATAACAACATGAATGGTACGTCAAACAGAACAGATCCACTTAATGTGGAGGCTATCATTAGACTGATAGACTCAGTTTGAATCTCCGCCCATTCACTCTCCATCTTATCTGTCTGTGATACGAAGCTTTACGGTAAGCTCTAAGCTCCTGCAACTTCACTAAATCCCAACAGAAGCATGTACACACACACACACACACATACACACACAGACACACTAATCGGAGTATCCATGGGCCAGATGTCCAGTAGTAATTTTGCTTCCTAAAATAGTCTGTCTCTCTACATTTCTCTCCCTGACTCACAAATTTGTGTGCATTAACTGATGTCTCACACAACAATACACTTACACACTGAATAGGATGATTACCATACATTAGATGGATGTCAATACCACATACTGTATTGCATAATAGTGTGAATTAATTCAGACATTTACAGTAGAATATAACTGCGTTGCTTTTAACGTGCAGTTCATGTTGTTTTTTTGTAGAATAGAAAAGGTTATTTTTATATTAGCCAAAATAATCAGATGACTTTGGAATAAGCACCTTTGAAAGATTAAAAAAAATGTACTGGAAACTCCTAGATAGATCTAAGACAACATAGTACAGCCAAATTCTTATCCAATGTCCTTTGCAGTGAGGTTGTCTTGCGTATTTTAGAGTAAAGCACCTATAGTCGTCTTGTCATTACTTTATTCTTTCTTCAAAAATGTCAAACATTGTTTTTAATACACATTAATTCATAGAGACATGTGTTTGTTTTTGGTTACACTAAGTGATTTACTGAATATTTTTTTCTCTAAGATATTTGTAATAAATATAATTTAAGTAATGCAAATGACACGAAAGATAAATATCGTGAGATAAATAGTGTGAAAAATAAATAATATTCAGATCTCTGATTCTGATATGGGCAAACGCATGTGGGGTCACCATGGAAACTGCAGACAAACCCACTTGGGACCCTTATATGCAGCTCAAATGTAACCCTTCTGGGACCCACATGGACATGCTGGCTGGGTGTTAGTGTAAAGTGGTTAGCACCGACCAAAAGTTTCTAAAGAACAACAGGACCTCAACCAATCGAGCATCTATGGGAGCTGAACATGATCACCACCTGTCTAATACTCTGTAGGTTCCCCTTTTTCCACAAAAACAGCTCTGACTCGAGGCCTAAACTCCACCAGACCTCTGAAGGTGTGCTGTGGTATCTGGACCGAGATGTTTAACAGCAGATCCCTGAAGTCCTGGAAGTACAGAGGTGGACCTCCGTGGATCAGATTCATTTGTCTATCACCTCCCACAGATGATCAGTGAAGTACCCCTTCTTAGTCCGGTTTGGTCGATACTAACCACTGCAGACCAGGAACATCCAACAAGACCTGCAGTTGTGGAGATGCTCTGACCCAGTCATCACTGTTACAATATGGACCTGGTCAAAGTCACTCAGTTCCTTACATTGGTTGTTTTGCTGATTCAAACACATCAGCTTTGAGGACTCAGTTCACTTGCTGCTTAATATACGCAGCCCAGTGAAAGGTGCCATTGTCACGAAATAAACAATATTATCACCACTAATGTTATGGCTGATCGCTGGATATTGTTATTAGTTTGTGTATATATGTTTCCTTTTAAATTTCAATAATCTCACCAATGTTTTACATATTTTCCAGCGTGAACGGCTGGTGTTGATATTAGTGTGTGCAGGAGCAGGAATCATTGTTCTGATTGCCATCACTTCTGCTATCTTTGCTGTCAGGAAAGTGGTTTATAGAAACAGGTGAAGTACACACTCATCTGTGCAGCATGTTCACCTTCTGTGCACAGTTTGAGCTGACTGTTGTTGTCTAACATCACCCTCTACAGGACACCAGCGTATCGGTTCTCCAACCTCCAAATTCAGGACGACGATAACTGCATGACAGCTGATCTTGAAAGCGCCACCAGCAGCAACGGCACAGCCTGCCAGCAGGACTCAGATGTAGTACGTGTTCTATTTGAATATTGGATTTGTTGTTGGTTATACCGATCATAACTTTTCACAGATATAGATTTCTAATTTACTGTGATGTTTTTGTGATTCTTTTGACAGGATCTTATTGAATGACACATGACACAATTAAATGGATTTAATAAATATTCAAGACCGCCTTTGATGCAGCGCTAAAAGAGACTCTTTTGTTGGACTCCTCTTTTATGTAGGTCTATTACTGTGAGGATCGTCTGTGACAAATCTGCGGGTTTGAAAAACAAGCATGAAAAGATTAAATAACTTTATTTATTGAGCTTTGTTTCATTTTAATGCTTTACTTTGCCTAATTTTTGATTTGACTCTTTTGCACCATGTTTTTTCTTTTCTTTTTCTTTTTTCTTTCTTTTTTTTTTTTTTTTTTTACCTCTGTTGAATGTGAAAACATGGAAAATACTGAAAATGTGCTGAAAACTTATTTTGTGTCCTTTTCTGTTGAATATATTGCACCATGAACTATACCATACAAGTTGAAATGTCCAATAAACATTTGCCATAAAGCTTGTCTCCAACAGCTGGCGCTGTGACATGTAACATCTGTGTCAGAGACAAACAGAGAAGGAGAAACTGAAGGACGTACAGGGACGTAAACAAAGAACGTTTATTGTTTGTAGGATGCGACGCTCAGGAAGAAATTGTAAATAGCATAATCCATGCTACCATCATTTTTCAACCATTCTTAAAGCCAAAGAAATATTAGTTTATCAAGTGAATATTCACGAGACTAGACTCCTATGTAACTTTAGTATTTATTAAAACACTGCAACTGCCTTCTGTAAACCTGATCTGTTATTATCAAAGCTGATCAGACTGCCTTTCTGATCACTATAGTCTGTATTGTAGGGGCATGAATGTGTGTAGTATATTAAATATCTGGACAATCCAAGGTTTTAAATATATAAACTTGCAGTCTTTCATAGTCAACTTTAAATACATTTTAGATTCTGTGGCATTAAACTTCGGAGAGAATGAACAAGCTTACTTAAAAACTTATTAAAAACTTGCTTATAAAAAACAGCAAGAGAAAAAAAACATTTGAAAAGTGTATTCCCTTTCAGTTGGCTTTATCTTTTTTTTTTTTTTTTTTAATTACATCGTTAAATTTGGTTTATGTTCCGCTATCCAGTATTTACGTATTACACAGGGAGAAAAAAAAATCCGGATAAATTATATTAAAATACATTTATAACTCTGGTCGTCTCAAGTCTGTGAGCTGGTCGGTTACTCATTTCTCCTACAGAGTGAGCCCTCTGTCTGTCTGGTCCTCTTCTAAGCAGGTCAGCTGTCATCATTTCATGAATCACTACTATCAGGTTCTGATGTCTAACGCCGCTCCTCGGATAGTGGTTACCTTGGCGATATAAAAGGTATGGATATTAGCTCATGTATGTTTACGATAAATTCAGATATTTATGGGCACGGCTGAACTTCCGGTGCAGTTGTCTCGGCGTCTGTGTTTCAAACGTATGCAAAGACAAGGAAGTTACGCAGCTAAGTTAGCGTTAGTTTGGACACTGATACAGCACTTTACGTCAGTTAGCTTTCTATAAATTAGCTTTCTAGCTTCATGTTGCGTCTCACAGTCCAGCCAGGCTTTGTGTCTTCTTGTAGTTGATTTAATTCAGTAACGGTAAAGGGACGTAAAAGCGGTGTAAAACCCGGACAAACCTAGCTTAGTGGTAGCGTGTGTCGGCGTGGACCACTCATGCTTGTAGCTGCGGTTCCAGGTTTAGTCCACACACACTAACACACACACACACACACACACACTATGGAAACCGACTATGATGAGGATGATAACTGTGTTTTTTATTGTTACAGGTTATTACTTCTTTCAAAAAGTGTTTGGAGGTTCGCCAAAATGATCCGGGCTAGTGGTGAGTGACTGCACCTGAGCAGCTCTTCTGTCCTGGAGGTTATTTGTGTATTGTAATGTTGTTATTTGTGTACAGTCTGTGGGTGTAACACATCCTACATCTGTGTTTTTGTTTGGGTTTTTTTCCTCAGGTGCTTTGAAGTTAGCAGCACTCATCATTACATTTCTCCTAGCTGTCTTTCTGACTTTTCAGCTGCTAGAAATTAATATGGATTTTAGTTTGGGCAACGTCATTGGTGAGTAGGAAAATGAAACTCAACTGACATTTAAATTTTTTTTTTTTTTTACATCATTCAAAACCTGTATAGATAATCATTCAAATCATCCCTTTTGCTTTCCAGCGCGGTCTATGCCAGCAAATGAAGGCTGTAAGTATGGGATTAAACTAAACTGTTGTCTTTTGTTCTGTGCCACGATTTAATTGAGCATGTGTGACATGTGATACTGTTATCTGTTCACAGCAACTAAACCAGTTACGTACAAATGTGGCTTGTCTAAAGCTTGTCCCAAAGGACACTTTGCCTTCAAAATGGCAAGTGGAGCAGCCAGTGTGGTGGGACCAAGAATGTGCTTGGAGGATAAAATGTAAGAGACCAGATCTGGTTCTACTCCTCTGTGGTTGTTACTGTCAGATGAGTGTCATTGTACATGGAGAGTAACATGTAAATAGAAAAACAGGAAGAGGGAAAGTTAGTTTGCAGAAAATAGCTTAGTTATTTTCAAGCTGGAACTACATATATTGGGTCCAGCTCTTCAAATTTGAGGATTTATTGCCTCACACTATCTTATATTCAATAAATGAGTAAATGGTGAATGAAATATTTTTGATTTGGATTCTGCAAATTCTGATTTATTTATTTTTAGAAAAAGGTCACATAGTAGCTTTTAGAAATGTAGCATTCTTCTTAATCATACAAACATGTGTGATGTTTGATAAAGGTGGTATACTGAAACACATGGACTCACCAGTTCCAGGAAATGTACACTCATGCCAACTTTTATTTGTCTTTGACTTATTTTAGACTCATGAGCGGTGTGAAGAACAATGTGGGGAGAGGAATCAACATAGCTCTGGTTAATGGTAAATAGCATTGCAAGCCTCTGACAAAAAATTCTTTTCACTTGAATATCAAAATGATACAATATATTGAGAAGAGATAATTAGACCAGATTATTATATTATCACTTAAAAGCAGAAATCAGTAAATAATGTCATACATGAGATGAACTGTGGTCAGGATGGTGTACTTTTTGTTGTAAGGTTGTATTGCCCTGTAGCTCATCTTCGTTGTAGTGAACCTTAAATTAAGAGTGATCTAACTATTTTTTTTTATTCCCACAGGGAAAACAGGGGAAGTTATAAAGACGGCTGTCTTTGATATGTGGGCAGGAGGTGATTAAAATTCACAGCCTTTTCTTTTATATTGTGAAAGTAGTGTTAGTGATTAGTACCATTAATCATGTCTAACCCTGAGGCGATTGTCATGTTAAATATACTGTCCTGTAGATGTTGGACCCTTTATTAAATTCCTGAAGGAAATAGAAGATGGGACAGTGGTGATGATGGCCTCATTTGATGATCCCGCGACAAAGTAAGAAATCGTCCAATCACTCAAACAGTTTAAGTTCATTTAAAGAATGTACTCTGTATTGCAACTATAATAAATATGTGTGCCATTTTTGTTCTTGTAGACTGAATGATGAAGCCAGAAAACTAATTACTGATCTGGGCAGTTCCATTATCAACTCTGTAGGATTCCGTGATAACTGGATCTTTGTAGGAGGGAAAGGCATCAAGACCAAGAGTCCATTTGAGCAGGTAACAAGACTCCACAAATTGATGTTCCCTCAGTGATAATCTTTAGGGACCAATTAATCTTTACATTAAATGAAACTAGTTAAAATTATTCTGCCATCAAATGCACTGTACATAGGCTTGTTTGCAGGTGACATCTTATCAGGGTGAACTGCAGGCGGAGAGCAGGGAGCGATTTTCTCCTCAGAAAACACTCTTAAGGGGGGTGAGGGGGTGCAAGAAATTGAGATTGGGAGCCTTTGTTTCAACTGTATTTTATACACTTTGTATGTGTACAATCAAAATGTAAAAAACATCTAAAAACAATGATACTAACACATAAACCATGTTAGCAGTTAACACACTACAGATATAAACACAGTGGAGACTGCTTTCAGTGATTAGTTTGTCCAAACTGAGTGTCATCAGCAGATGATTGTTATAACAAAGCTTTTACATTTGTCATGGGTCTATTCGTCTGATACGCAGTTTTACTGGTGATAATCAGGTCCTTTGCGATGCTCTAGTGGTGGTTTTGAGTGATCTATCTGTACAGTATTACGTTGCAACATACATGCTGTAAGAAGAAATTCACCACATCTCCAGCTTGGAATTAAAAAGTGGAACGGTCTCTAAAACTCTTATTTACAGGATGATTGTGTGACTTGGCAGCCTGTGGAAAATGTGAAAGTGTCAGTAGGGCGTTTCACCCCACAGAGACATTACTTACACAGCTCAAGTTATTTTACTCATTTGCTGTGCCTGAGTTTGTTAACTTTCTGTAATTTTTTTAGAGAAAATGACTTGAAAGTGCAGCAATACCCACTCCTGGGTATGAAAAGATCAGAGATGTACACTGTAAGTGGCATTATCATTATGAGTGTGATTCTATCCCAGGCTTTTTGATCCATATAGAGCCACATCTTGAGTGACATTTTACTGGTCCTCTGAAACTCTCTAATCCGTTAGATTTAACAAGCAGAATATAAAGTTGCTAACTTAATCCACAGTTGTCTTGTGGAGTAGCAGTAGTAGTTGTGTCTGCTGCCTCAGATCATGTTCAACATATACTTTGATTTCATGTTAACACTGTCCTCTGTAATATGGCCATATCATCACATATCTGCATATATCTTGTTGATTCCGATGTTAACTAATTGTGTCTCCATCTGAAATTCATGTCACCAGAGTCATGTGGTTGATTTCACCTAGACCCTCCAGTAGAACACGTTTTGTGAGGTCACATGTCACAACAGATTGCTGTCAAGACTATGCTATGTTAGTACGGCATGTTTACAGTAAAGTAGCTCAGGGTTTTCTGTCTTTGTTGTGTTGATAGCTGGTTGTATCCAGTTTGGAGGTCCATTATTATCACCTACTTCCTTGTCTAAATGTTTTCATTTCATTTATATTTACTTAACCTAGAGAAGACAAAAACACTGACTATAACAGGGGACTGTGGCCACTGTAAGGCAGGGCATGGAAGATTGTCCTAAAATAACATTATGCAGACTCATACCATAATAGTTCTTCTTTGGACACTACTTTGCCTGTGTTTTGTATTTTCCTCTTGTTTTACTCCATTTGGGACATTACTCTTGATCACCGTTCTCTCCCACTTGTCCAGAATGGAGTAGAATGGCCACGTTTGAACAGTTCTGTTCATGAACACAAACACGAAATATTACATACTTTATATTTAGTATAATACAATAGTCCACCCTAAAGAGTACAAAACTGCTCTTATTGTTTGTGATAAAGATGTCTGATTGGCTTCCTCTCTTCTAGCTGGCGATCATGATTTAAGAACAAGAACAGCTGCCATTTCTGACACTTATTTTAAGGTGTAGTAGGGAACTGTGGAGTGATATACTAACTAATTACCAAAAAAGACACTGAATATTTCCCCCACTTTCTGTGCAACTTTCTTGTTGGTTTGAATATGAACCATAACTGGATGACCAATACGGTTCACTAATGAATGCCATAAAGGCATATTTTTGGTTTTAGGTCAGAGGTAAATGACCTGAAATGCAAGTCTGAACACACCTTAAGTGTTTGATGAATGTTGGCATGTATGTGTCATGAACTTCAGCTAGCAGATGTTAGAGGTGGTAGGAAATGCATTTTCAACAACTTGCTTTTAAATACAGGATGATGAGTAACGACTGACTGTCCAGAGGACAGGACACACAATGAATGACAAGGTTTCAACGAGCAATATATATGTCAGTGAGGATATATGCTTAACAAAACAATGAATAGCCCAGTCCCCTCCTTCACTTGTCAGAACATATATTGTATCCATACTACCATAAGCCTTTCTTCTGCTCATTTCACAAGAATGTCACACCCTGTCTGCACAGCTAAAGTGACCAACAGAGAGTTCAGGGGTAAAGATATGGGAGTCAGTGCGTTATATCAAAGAATACCAAGAATACTTTCTACCAAACGGATAGTCTATTCACCTGTTTAAAATTAACATCACTTCCTGTACACATGTTGTGTAACATTTTAGAAACAAATGTATTTTGTTTTGTTGTATTCTGCAGTCTGTTTCAGCCAGAACTGAACTAGTGGCTAAATCATTTAGTACTCTGTAGGTGAACAAATAGTATACACCAACTATTTCAAGTCCAGAGATATTGACTGCTTGACTGGATAATGAATCATCTTGTGTCTTTTGTCAGTTAAGTAAAAATGAAACTTAAAGCATGTCTTGATGGATACAGATACTGCCACAGGAGGGTAATGTCAACGTCACAAGTTAGATACAGGCATTATTTCTGTTAATGTCATTGAGATCAGGAAGGAAATAATACCTTGCTCATGTCAGTTCTGCTTAAAAATTGCAGAGTATCTTTTTAACAGACTTCAGAGTTGACAGGTTTTTATTTTACCACCTGTGTTTCGCTTTTAGACACTTAAACTTGTTATTTGTGGTGTAGCATATCTCTGTGGTGCTTTTGTTTTTGTCCTTTCAGATTCCAGTTTTGCTATTGGGGGAATGACCTCAGTAACATATCTAATCTCAAGATTATTATTTAATTTAGCATCTTGGAGCGGGCTGTGTTTGTCAGTGCCGTTGTCTTTAAGGGACTGAAACCAGTTAGTGATACAGGAGGAGGAAGTGGTTAATGGTTATCACTTCTCAAAGTGTATTTGCCTTAAAAATGCAGGTTAAGTTGTCCATAAAAGCACTGTGCACACGCAGCTATGAATGTAGTGCTAATATTCTGCTGAATTTCCAAATTCTTCCAACTGTTGGTGGTTACTGGCTTCTAAAGTTGTCTCATTGTCATTAGTCTCTAAGTGTACTATGTTTTCATAGACTGTGGGATGTTTTCTCAGTCTACAACCAGAATATTTGAGACTCTTTCCATCACGTCACAGACCATGGTTGTGGTTGAATTGGCCAAAAAAAAAAAAAAGTCATATTGCCATTTCCCACCCACTTTTCCCTGACTGAGGTGGAAAATTATTTCAAGGAAAGATGTGAAGGAGAATTCATAACAGCCTGGGAAAAGACACTGTGGTGTTCAGAGATTCCGATTACACTTATGCTAGGTGGA
>JAPTMW010000005.1:18598781-18608855 GCA_029822955.1 Ostorhinchus angustatus
TATAAATCTATTAGATTAGAGCGAATATAAAATGACACATTTGCAAACCCAGCTTCCATCTTGCAGTCAGTAGTGTTCGTAACAGGAAAGCAGTGCACAGGCAGACATTCACAGCAACAATACTCGGCTCATATTTTACACTGATTATTGACCTTTTTCTACTTAATCACAGCCAGCCACCTTCCTCTCCTGCAGCCCCTCATCACTCCATTCCTTATTTTACGGATGTGTGTCGCCTGGAGGTGGAGCTTTTCAGCTAGAATGATTAGTATCGATTGTACACACATGCACATGCTCAAATACACACACACACACAAAAGTCAGAGAGAAGGCAACCATGAACTCTGCTGACATTCGCTTCATCCACAGGTTTTGGCTTCATCTCTGTTTGGTCTGATTAGGACCAGTCTTTCCTACACATGGTGTGCCTGTGGATGGGGGCACTGGAGGGAAACCAGAGACCACTGGTTGCTAGGAAACCAGCGAGCGGATGGGAGTTGTAGCTAACAATGATGTTGTAAATTATGTGCAGTAGGGACCAATAGAAAGCCGTGTTTCAGAGCTGAGAGAAGAAGTAGCCAATAAGAGCAGCGTGTTAATAAACCCACCTATAGGGCGACAGATAAATCTCCATTAATAGCCAGAGTACTGTAACTATGACTGGAAGCTCATGTTTTGTATGCACCTGCATGGTCAACTGCTACAAGATCAAGGTTGACACAGAAAGCTTGTCTTCTGCACACAAACAACATAATCTACCAAACACAAAGGAGCTCCAGAAGAGATGTCCCAGTAAGATAAGAGAGAAAATAGTATATGATATTTTTCTAGGTTAATAAATACTTCAAAGCCCCAAGAAGGAACAGATTTTTACTGCAGAGAGCACGAGCTTTCCTAAGACACCAGCGATTATATGTGGAGCTACAACTCCCATCATCCAAACACAATAATACACTTCATTTTAAACTGACATCAGGATTTCCATCTTTAATTTAAGGCATTTTGGTCAAACAAAACCACATTTCTAGTAGTTTTCGGATCACCGGGGTTACAACTTGTTTTAAAGTGAGACGTTTTTTGTATGTAAGATCAACTGTATATCTGACTTTTTTATTCTGTAGCTTGTGTAATGTGCATGTCCTCATGACATAATATAGTGAGTATTGTTGTTGTGTCTTTTACTCTAGAGGCACAGCATGGCTTGCATACAACAGCTGTTCACAGTCAGAGTCATTGATGTGAGGAACATATAATATAGGCATTATTTGGTGGGAAAAGCCACAGATATAACATCAGGTTAATACGATGCTTGTTTAAGCCAAATGTACATCTTCGGATGGAATAACAGATAGATGTACTTTATTTATCCCAAACTGGGAAATTACACAACGTTGTGCATTTGATCATGATTCCTAATGAGTGGATGGAAAACTGATCTCTTTTATGAAGTTTTGTTGAACATTTCTGGCATGGCTTCTTCTGCTGGCTTCTTGTTTCAACAAGTCGGTACGAAACAGGGAAGAAGCACAGTTTTGGCCAGTGTTCTGTGAGCTAGTAATCCACTCCCACTGTTCTCATTTACGTTATTAACTACTGGCAATTGGAAGTGTACCAGACGGTCAGAAAATTCAAGACTGACTGTTTCAGCCTTAGACAAAACAGAATGATCTGTGTCAGACAGGACACAAAATCTAAATTAAACCATATCATCACAGCAGTGTAAATTTAGCTGTTTATTAAAAGCAGCCAATGTGAGCTCACAGCTGGGGAGCTATAGATAGAGCAGACCTAAAGCAAGCTGCTGCTGTGTCCTTCTGGATTTGAGGTTATTCAAGATGTCATTCACTCTTTTTAAAAGGCTTTAAACCCAGGAAAAAGTACGTAACCTTATTAAATTACAGTGTGTGTAGAGAATAGAAAAATGACCAACTGTTCTTGTTTGTACCCGATTCATTTCTAAAATGTCGACACTTTGAGAATGAACTGTCCCCTTTTCATTTAAATGGCGTAGTATATGATATGCAGCATCACTCTATAACACAGTTTTATTTCAACTGTAGCGGAAATGCTTTCTAACCCAATGAATTAAAGTTAGTCTTGTTTGTAATAGTCTCTTAAGAGGCATTTATTTAACATAATTGATGCAGTGATAACGCTGTTCCTGTCTGTAAAATTTCTCTCACAGCATCATCCATCATGCTGTGGTTTCACTGGGCTGTCTTCTGACTAATGCTGGCGACTGGAGGGGGGAATCTATAGCAATGACCCGCCGGGTGCTGATTCGATGAGCAGGAGGCTGTATTATGATTGATCCATCAACGTCTGAGGTAAAGAGACGCTGGCAGGATTCCAACTCATTCTTTCTGCGTGGCCAGTCGGTTCTTCAACAGTTGTACTTCAGCGGTGACAAAACCCTCTCCATTGTCCTGCTGGGACGTGTCTTACAACACCTCCGCTGTAAAGTCTTCATCAGTTCTGGATAAATGCTCCATACAGGCTGGACGATAAAGTAGTCAACAGCTTTTCACTGCAGATGGTAATGCATGTTTACAGTTTTGCTCATGCACGTTTACTCCGGCAGTCTGCCTTTACACCTGCACTGACTCTTAGAAACTAATTTAAAACCTCAGCTCTCCTATAGTTACCTTCAGTCTTGTCCCAGATTTCACTTCTCTCGCCTTTGTTTAAGACTATGTTACTACATGTAAATGGGAGTAGGATGCAAATTAGGGCGGCAATTGCATTTGGGTAGAATTAACTGTTATAGTGGTGACTTTTTCTTTTTTCTTCTTAGCAGCATTTTCCTGAAGTGGAACTACAGACAAGACTTGGCATGTTGATTTTTGAGCTGTAACCTGTTTAGTTTAGATTTCATGACTTTGAGAAAGTGCAGTCTGTAGAGGTTTTCATGGACTGAGAGAACATTCCAATAAGATTCCAAGAAAAGCAAAAACTAAGCACTGTACACATGTGTGGAAGTTGTTACTTTTTTTTTTTTTTGTGACGCCTGTTCTATGTTCCTGTAAATATTTTTAAAGTTCACAGAGATGAGAAGAAGCAGAAACTGCATCCCTCAAGTTTCTGTCAAACTTCTTGTTTATCAGAAATGAACTGATGCTTTAGTGTTTCAGTATCAATCCTTCCCTCAGGTGGTTCCAGGTCAGGCTCACAGAGTACACACACACAAAAAACATTCATCACTAATTAATGCACATACACACACCATCACAGGCAATAAATGAGCCTAGTCAGCAGTGTTGAATGAGCACCAGGGAAGCGTTTCATATTTTTGCTATTACTATTCATAGTAAAATAGCAAAATAGACACTGTATTAACCTGGCCTCATCGAGCAAAGGGAGGAAAGATGCATAAAAACCAGCTAGCAAAATAACAAAAGGATCAGCGCAGATTGGATTATCTGTTCTGCCTCTTCTTTCCTTCCTTTCTATATATTGAAGATGACTTTGTTTGTCGCCGCTGTTTCCCAATAGGCTTACCTACGTCTCTTGAAGATGGGACTTATTCCAAATGAAAGGTGTGAAAGGGTGAGAGGTCGTCTTTCAGTTTGCTGTCCTGTGTCTCCTCCTCTGCCTTCTCCTCTCACACTCTGCTCGTCTTCTCTCTGCTGTTGCCTAGTTGATAACTGTGCCTTCCTTCTTCTTCTTCTTCTCTTCTGTCTTTATCCACGCTTTCCTAGCTTCACTCCTCGCCTCCTCACCACCAGCTTTGTCTTCCTTTCTCTCACCCTCACACTCTGCAGATTTCCAGCACTCACCAACTCCTCCTCTTTCTTCAGCTTGCGGCAGCCAGACTACATCTCCTACATGTCTCTGCCTGAGCTCTCTCTCTCTCTCTCTTTTCTCTCTCTCTCTCACACACACTCGCTCCCTCTCTAGCTATCCAGCTTTACCCCCCCCCCCATCTCGTCACTATGGAGACGCCAGGCCCGTACAGAGACAAGCTCCTGCTTGCTCTCACGTGTGTGTATTTGTATAATGCATGAGTTAAAGCATCCAAAACTTAAAGAAAATGAGTAAATAGCATAGACATAAATAATCAATAAATGTGCTTTTATTCAGACGCAGACAGGTTTGGACAGGAAATGGCTCCAAGCAAAGAAAGTCCCATTTATCTTAACCTAATCACTCTTTTGCAATGTTCTCTTAGACATCAATCCAACGTCATCATTGGGCTTGTGTAATTTTATCATTATGTCTTGGAGGAAAAAACAGCGAGGCTCCTTTTTTCCTAAGAAATCAAGCATGTTTGGAGGCTGAATCATTCACGTCTATGTCATAGCCACAGAACATAGCTGCTTACGGTATAAGAAGTACAACTATGTGTTTATGTTTGAGACTATATTTTCACATATATATAGGAGCACGAAATGAAATCCAATCCACAGCCACACATCATTCTGACTATTTTTGTCTTTACAACGTTCTACGTATGTTATTCCGTCAGCTGAAACTGAAGATGTGACCCTTCTAATCTTCTCCTCTATGTTAAAACACAAGTCTGACAGAAGTTACATGTCATTCCTTTCAGTGGCAAAGAATTTAATCCAGAGATTTTTCCAAACCTGAAGCTGCAGTGCAACTGACAAAATGACAAATATTTACTGTGTTTACTGTAAATGTAAGTGTTGAGCTGACAGCTGAACGGGGTTAATTTATCTCAGTTGTTAACTGTGCAGCTGAAGTGAGGATCAGCAGCTCCAGCTTTACTGAGCCACAGGTCCAGGTTGTGCTGGGGGTCACACACATTCTCTCCTGATGCCTCCCACACCATCTCCAGCACAGTGAGCACTACAATAGGAAGTGCAAACGCCAAATAAGGCTGCAGGAGAGCGATATCAGCAAGCAGGGACGGTGAAGTACACTGCAGTCCTGAGGCAAATCCACCCACACGAAAATTAACACCAGCTACTACTCACTCCCTTTTCACACATAGTCTGAATGTACTGAAGCCTCATACAGTTAAAACATGTCAAACACGTTTCCACACATGATACATAAGTGTGTCACAGTGTGCGACACTATTTTGCATCCTAACGCACATTAAGACTCTTTTTGGTGCAGCAGCTATCAGGTAATCTATCAAATAAAAGTGTGGATGTAGTTGTGTGTATAATGCAACGTTATATAGGTTTAATCCTGCAGTGTCTAACAAAGACAGAAACCATCTGGTGTCGGGATGTGAGACAATCTGTCCATTTGGAGAGGTGACAAAGAAGGTGATAAGCACAGGAACATGACACACACATAAATTCAGAGCGCTTGGATCCATGTCAGGAAAGGCAATCCAGTACACACCATGCACACACACTCGAACACATTCCAATTCATTTATACCAAGTGCACATATCTCTAGTCTCTATGGTAACTAGTAGCCGTCATGGCAACAGAGTACAAGCGGTAGAAGAAAGGCTGAACTCTTATGACTGTCCTCGATTTATTTTGGACCCCTGCTCGGTGCAAACACACCGTCAGTCATTTTCAGGTTCTCCTATACCCACTTTCTGGTTGTTTTTACGGTCTTGAAAGGCATGTTGTAATAACACAGGGGCAAGTCCGACCATGTATGTGCATCAAACACACAAATACAACCAGCACGAAGAGGAAATAACTGTACTATGACCAAGAAGCTTCCTTGCACTGGTTCTACTCCACTGTCCCTCAGTCTCCACGGTTATTTCAGGTCAGTGGTTGACACAGTGGGGACCAGGATAAAGCCTGACATTTGTGAGCAGATAGACTATATAAGAAATTATTTAATGCCTTTAAATAAATATTTGATTATTAAACAGTATCGTTTTTTCTGGATTTCCTCTTAAAGCTTTTCTTCTTTATTTTACCTCCTCTAGGCTGTTAAAACTATCATGAAATCGAGTATGTATAGTATTATATTTATATAATCATTGGCATTTTCAGTTTGGCAGAATATTTTAATGTGTGAAATATTTGTCACTGGTCGAAACAGCAAAGTAGTAATTGTTTCTCTGAATTTTAACTCCTGCTACTAAAACCTATCGTGTAAAATGCCCCCAAAACTTTATTACGATGAAGCAAACCCTTCACACAGGCACATAATCTCATATTGTACATATAAGTTCATCTGCATGGTCAAATGTACATACTCTGCGGGAGGTGATCAAGCTTAGACATTACTGTGTGTACACTTCCACCCAGACGCACACATCTGAAGCCAGCCCCCTCTGTGATATCAGGGTTCACTCATCTAGAAAACATTAAGGGAATTGTTCCTTGAGGAGCCGAAACTATCTGCACTCCACTGCCATCAATGTGGCTTTCCAAAACGAAATCCATTTCTAATTGCCTCGCACTGCGCTCTCTGAGGACTCACTTGAAATGAGAGCAATTTGCAGCCTTGACGCAGTTGTTTTGTACTTGGGTAGCCTAAAGACAGCGTGGTCAGATCCAGCTGAGGGACAGCAGCACCACCGTGTGGAATTTGACAGAATGTCTGCATCTCACTCTACTGCAGGGAAATTAATATGTATATGGTTGTGCTGATGCCAGTAAAGGATCACACTAACAACTAAATTAAAAACTGTCAGACCACATCTTTTATTAATGATCCCATACAGAAACATTTGAGTCATCAGAGAGCACAATAGAGTTCGAACTTTAACTGTCATTATACTTGTATTTTTAAGTCTCCTAGCAAATGTATTGATTTTCTGAGATGATTTAAAATGTAAAATCTGATTTGTTTTCTCCATCTGCCATACTTGACAAAAAATCTCTCTCCTTTTTTTTTTTTTTAAAGGAATCAACTTTCACCCTCATCCCGTAGGGACATGTACATATTATTAAATAACAATATAACAATTTTTCATAATTCATATGTATCAAAGTAAGGATTAAGTTTTTCACGTAGACATGTGAACTCAGATAATGCCAAGATATTTACAAATTGCATTATTCCACATACTCAACTGAAGCCTAAAAGTGTAGATTATTCTTAATGCTGTTGACTTTTTTTTTTGTATTTTTGATTTTTTTTTTGGTTGTATTTTTACCAGGAGAATTGTGATATTAAAAGTAGGCTGAAGGAATGATAATGTCTGGTTCAGCAGAAAATTAAGGGCACAAAGTAGTGTAAATGGCAGCTCCCCAAAGGCAGAAGCATTTACAAAGTCCTGCCCTCTCATATATACAATAATGCCAGAAAAAACTCATTTTAGAACAGAACATGTACTTGATGTATTACTTTAAGCTTGATCTTTCATATAAATATTTCATTTGCTATGAATTAATCACTACCACACTGTATTTGAAGGCTAATTAGCTCAGTCCATTCAGTTTAGATATGATTATTAAAATCTTACAGTGTAAAAAAAAAATCCAATTATAAGCAGTGTGCACGCTTAACCATTTTTAATAATGGATTGTTATTCATTATTAATTTAACTTAATACTTTAAAATAAAAAAGTTGGATTTAATGAGTTTTCACTTAAAATCAGAACAATTTTTTTATGTTCACTCTGTTATTCCCAGGTTCAGTGCACTGAAAACCTTGAAATAGTCTCTCAAATAAATGTAAACGTATTTATGTAAATTGTAGAAACACACCTCGTCACCTGTGGATCCACAATCCATCACACCTTACAGGGTAAACACAAGTTGGGTCTTATTTCTGTAATTTTATCCCATTTCTAATGATACTTGAGAGTGCAGAAAAAGACAAGCGCCTAAACAAACCCCCAAAAGTCTGTCTACATTCATAAGTTTAACCCTTAAAAACCTAAACAGCTGCCAGACACCAAAACTAAATATAAGTTTATTACTGTCAATGCATGTCAATAATTCAGGTAAAATGCAGTTTCTGAGCTTTTCAGCAGCAGTTATGACCCATTTGGACGTTCAGAGGCTCTATAATGAAAACGGAAACACCATTAACTTTAATAACATTGATTCATCAATAAAACCCATGTAGTTTGACAAATGACACTGACTGTTTTTGCTGAAAATGGGTCACTTTTTCAGTCAGTTTTCTCCAGTTTAGATATAATAACCTCTGAATTTACTCAGAGCTTTTATGAACGTCTAAGATAAGATGAGATAAGATAAGATAGGATAGAAGAGAAGTCTTTTATTAGTCCCACAAGGGGAAATTTCAGATTTACAGCAACAATAGTGGAGTACAAACAAAGCACGCAAGAGTAAAAAAGAGCAACAGCAAAAAGAAAGACAAATCAAAAAAGCTATAAATACTATTTACAGCTGTGTACATGCTGATCATGCCACAGGTTGGATAGGGGAGATACTCATACATACACCTATACACACATATCTATACTCAATTATAAATATATATGTATGGACATGTATACAGATTATATATATGAGTACGGTTTATTGCACACTTTATTGTACAGAATTAGTTGGAGCATTTTCTGTTGTAGAGCCTGACAGCTGCAGGAAGGAAAGACCTACATGTTCAGCCAATGAAATATCTTCCACTGATTTTCACTAAAAAATGCAAAATACAGAGGATAATATTATCCTAATGGTTATAAATCACTTAGAAAAGTTTTTGTGTAGAGAAAAATGTATATGGGAATCACCAACAGAACAAGTAAATCCATGTTCATCCAGACTGAAGCACAAGTCTCCATGGGCCATAACGACACTAAACAACAATAAACAGTGCAATAATCATCTTTGGTCATGCTGATACTTTGCATACTTTAAGTCTTTTAATCTTTTAATCTGCCATTTTAGTGTATTGATATTTTTTTAGATTTATTAGGTTGATGTTTTTATATATTTATATTATATTTATTTATATTTTACACTGTCTTACTGTGTAAAATCATTGTATGATGATAAAGCTTTCTATAGTACTGTACTGTATTCTATTCTAAAAGGGTTAGTAAGCCTCTATGTGTTTCTCAAGTTGCTCCAGTCTCATCAAACTTCAATGTAATTAAGTATTGGCAGAGCTCAGTAGCTACTGCACCTGAAATCATCTGAACTACATTAAAATAACAAGGAAAATTGAATTCCAGGGAGAGAAAACAGGACCTCTAACAACACACCAAACAGAACAAAATCAGTCTTAAAAATACCAGACATTTATTTTAAATTAGACAGTTTCTGATGCCTTTTGGATTCTTGACCCTTGGCCAGTGTTTAGTATGTATGGGAAGATTTGTTTTCCTGATTTGACAATTAGAAACAAGGACTGAAGCTACGGTGCATCTCATGCTGTAATAAAGTGGGATTATCCTGTTAATATCCTTACTGTAGATCAAATGTGAACAGTTAACCTGAACCAACTGGGACTCAGACAACATAAACCTTGAAAACATTTGCTGCAGAGGAATATGCTGCTTTTCTTTCACTGCAGTATAGAGTGAATGTGGGAATGGACAGGCAGGATTAAAAGGTGTTTTGAGAACATTCTCGTAATCCCACAACAGCAGGAGGGCACATATGCGCTCAATCAAAAGGACACACACACACACACACACACACACAGCTGTACCACTCTGTTTTAGAATGATCCAACAATGTTTAACGCTACCCCTTTGTCTCACTGCACATCACAGCATCTGTTGCCTATAGCGATTATCTGACGATTACATGAGAGAAGCTGCCAAATTCTATTTCTAAAGGCCAATTCTCTTTTCTGTCTCTGTTCTCCATTTTCCTTTCCATCTATCTGTCCTCCCATCACTCCTCTGCTATATCTCACTCCACCTGCTCTCCACACACACTCCTCTCTCAGGTGCAGTTGTGACCTCTCCATTACCCCAGAGACTACTTCAGTGACAGTGTGCTGCTGCAGTGCTGCGCAGTCATTAGAGCATCTCCACAGCAGACACACACATACTGCTCCATGCACTGACATGGAAACTTTACAAACATATGCAGTCTTTTTTTTTTTATTGTGGTCAGACACTGATTTTGGATAATAAGGATTGGCTCAAGATTGAAACTATGGCTCTATGCAAGGCAATTTGTGATAAAAGTAGATTTTAGATGATTCATTTCTTGTAAAAACATGTAGAATCCGGTCAAAATAAGGATTTGTCACAAAA
>JAPTMW010000005.1:18613480-18627315 GCA_029822955.1 Ostorhinchus angustatus
CGTCCAAATGAGTCATATCTGATGACCATGAGAAGACGACAACTGCATTTTACACCAATTATTTACGTGCACTGAATGCATTAGTGGATCAACAGTTTAGATGAGTAGATATTTTTGAGTGGACGTTTGGGTCTTTATGGGTTAATGGTGTGTTCGTTTATCTTTTGAGCCTTAATTTTCTGCCACACTATAGTCTGAAGTGTTCCATTTTTCCATTAGGCATTCTGATGAATTCATTTTAGTTTGCTCAATAAGTACAAGCACTTCTACTATAAGGGTATTATATAAGCCTGTATTTATTTATTTTTTTCCAACTACAGATGAATAGTGTCTTCTATATACTTTTGTATACATGCTATTTTTCTATTTTCCTGCTGAGAAGATTCAGTAGCAGTTGTTGACCTGTAGGTTTGTGACGTCAAACTTGTTCCTTTGGCGTTATGAAGGCTGTCAGGAATCTGTTTACTGTGCACTGTGTTCAATTATTGCTTTGTCCTTCATCATTTACAACACATGGCCATTTCCTGTCCATGTGGGTGCGGAAGAGGAGAAGAAGCTTAGCAAGAAAGACTTTACTGATCTTGCGGTTGAAGATCTCACGCTTTAGCAGTGCGAGCATGTAAAGCCAAGCCTAACTTCTGAGAAAGGGCAGAAGCAGCAGCGGATTATTTCTTATAGTGAGATTCTCTATGTTTGTGGCAGATAATTCATAATTCATTCACTTTTGTTTTGACAGTCAAAACAGCTTCAGAGATTTTATAGCAGTTCAATCGAGCATCCCACATCCTCCACCTTGAGCTGAGCATGTCTTAGCCTACGTATGTCTGAGGGCAGGCAAAAGTTTAGAGCAGATGAGAAGAGGAAAGTGCTGACTGCAGATCAAAGTTTTCTGGGTATCTGTGTGAAACCTGCTTAAGTCAGAGCTTGGAGTCTCTCTTTCCTGCCATAGAGCTCCGCACCTTTGATCTTATTCTGTCTTTCACAACACATATAATAGCATATGACCCCGGTAATGTACAGCAGCAGTCTGCAAAAGTGTTCTGAGCAGGATCCTTTCCTGTCTTATTGGCATGATATAAGAGTTCAAAGCTCTGTCCATATATGCATTTAGGAATTTGTGTGATGCACAATGGCGTGGGCTGAAAACTTACTTTCCCGAATCCCTGAACAACTTGATTACTTATGAAGTTAAATGCTGAGTTTTAGAGACAGAATGACAACCCTGAAAATATTCATATTAAACACAACGGGTCTAATGTTACAATTTAAGTGTTTGTAGTATTATCACCTTAAAGCTGCAGTACTCACCCTGGGGAGAAGTCGTATTGCCTGCAGAAGCCGTTGTCTGTGGGCTGAGTTAAGGATCCCGATCTCCAGCAGGTCCTGGTCCTCCACCACATTGCTGCCCTGCAGAGCAACAAATGACCAGTGAAAGTTAACATACATTGAGCATTTCTCCTCAAAAACTAACGATGCAACAGTGTCTGGCTATAACACACAAGACACCAACATCAACACCTGCGTACAGCAATTTCAAACTATAAAATTAAATAAAAAAGCAAATTATAAAGTAAATTATATAAAAAGGAATGATGGCAGGTTTTATTTCCTGGGGCACAGTTGCTCTGGTCTATTTTCAGCGGTGTGCTACAGAGCATTAGACTCTTGGATCTGGCTTTATTACTTCTCCAGGTACCCAGTTTCATTTCATAGTTCAAGAGGATTTCAAAATCTATTTTCATTCTCTTAGATTGGTTAAAGCAAGGTAATATAGCTTAAGCAAGTTTTGGAAGTATTCCCACATAGTACCATATAATACGAACCAATGGCTGCTGTGAGATATCTGACACAGAAGCTGATTTGTAAAATGGCAGGACTTAATGATAACGCCGAGTCATTTCTAATTAATTTGTAGATACTTCATAGCATATATTCAACATCATTAGCTAAAACACTGAAACGCTGTAGTAGAATTAAGTTAAATTATTGTGACTTTCAACAAGCCCTCACAATAAGTCAGCAAGGAACCATGCACATCACAGACGAGCACAGACATCAGCTGTAAAACTAAAACTAACAGACTGTGGTAGTCTGCAACTACATACTCTTATTTTAGCATCTGGTCCATTCACACACATCAGCCTGTTTTTGCGATCGTACAGCTTCACCTTTAATTAATCCAATGGGAAACCTTAAGAGACCTATCAGCCAGAAAGATACAGAAAGAAGAGTCCTCATGCAGACAGATAATTAGAGGAGGACAGGAAAGCAGGGAGGGATAGAGATCTGGTGTGCATTTTAGACAGCTGCATCATGGGAGAAAAAACACCTTGTTGGCCAGGAATACCTTCATAAATACAGATTCTGACAAAATGAAAAGTAATGCCAAATGATCAGTAAAACTGTGGTCAAGGAATTATCAGGGGGAGAGGGACTCTGTGACCAGCCTGGAGGCAGTCTCAGGACCATCCACACACAAACTGTCATGGACGATTGAAGATTACATTTGTCAGTCCATCTGCGTCTCCTCTGTGTCAAACTATTAACAGTGATATCAATCTGACAGATGAAGAAAAAGAAAGCAGGTAGATATTCTTTCCTCCATCTATTTCACTTCTGTCCACACTCTGGGGACCATCATGGCCTCGAAAAGGACATTTTGCTCCAAGGCTGTGACATTTTCATTCTAGATAGGTGATAGCTATCTGTTAGTTTCAGTCCAGTTCCCTGAGGAAGAGTGCCTGAGAAATGTTCAAGTACCTGCACTCACAGGGCTCCTGATCTGCTGCAATCATGCATGCAACATAAAACGTAATACTTGATTCTATGCATCTTTATCCCTGCTCATTCAATTCAAGTTACAACCTAATCTATTGGTTCGATCAGTGAGCACATTTTAATACACACTCAACACCCTGGTGGCTCACCTGGTAAAAAAAAAGTCTTTTAATAAAGGTGCAAAAGCCCATAATAACAAAAGAATGTTTAAAAAAGCTCCAAATTGCTGTTTAATGAACATATATGGGCACAATATTCTGCTCTTGTCACTCCTAATAAAGACTCCAAATCCTAGTGAAGCTGCTTGATTAAATAATGATTCAATAAAAATGAAAAAACAAGACTTAAAGTTCATTAATGCAGTGTTGCATCAGTTATAGCAGGATACCAACAAACCCTCATATCAACTTGCTGCAAAATAGGTGAGAAAAATTGATTCTAAATATAACATGGGGCAGATGGACAGACAGTCTTATAGGGGTACATGTCTGAAAAGTGGCCGTTCTTTAGGAAAAATAACAAAAACACTGAGAAGCGAGTGCTACGGCCACAGACTTTATTAGTGAACTTGTGCCTCCAGGGCTGTAGTAATGTGTCCCTGACTGTGAGACCTGAGGCAACGGCAGATTGGGCTCCTCCTGTGGCTAAATCTATTCTTTCCACATTCTCCACACCAGCCTGTACACTGTAAAGAGAGCAGTCCGTGGGTCAACTCCCAGGCTGATGAATAGAGCACAAAGAGGAGCTGGTGTTGGGAATTACCATGCTACAACTTTACAGTACAAGGAGGGGTTCAAAGCCATGACTAATTGCTCCCCTTTGGTCTCCAAACAGACAGAGACGCAGTTCTTCAATGTTTGGTCGGACTCTATAAACCTTTTTCTGTCCTGTTTTTTTCACTGTCTTTACATCAGGGTTTCTGCAGGTTTGATGAAGCCAGATTTAGGACTTTTCAACACCATATTCAAGGTGTTTTTGGTCAAATTTAAGAACTATATTCAAAGAAATAACAACAACAGGCATCCCAGTTATCTTGTCTTAACCATGTTACAATCTGGCTAATGTTACATTTCAATTTGTCCATTGATTCTAATTCTGATCTCCGTTGTACTAAAATGCTAGACACTAATTACACATTGGATCAAGTCTTAACAAAGATTTCCAAAGCAAATATAGCAATATCATGGAATTTTAAGACCTTTCGGATCCAGATTTAAAGATTAATTATCAGCTTTAGGTATTTTAATGCCTTAATCAAATTTAAGACTTTGTAAAACTTTTAAGGGAGTTCACATAATAACAGAAACCAAATGATAACTGTATGTTTTGTAGGTCTTTTTCCTTTTTTCCCCGTTTTCTAGTAACATATGGTGGCTCTGATTACTCGATCATTAATATATTCAAGATTAATTGGTATTCAACGCAGGTAAGGACAAAAATAACCTATCGTGGTGGTAGAGAGAATGTGTTCAGCGTCCAGTGTTGATAAGACCGCAGTGACCAGTGGTTAGCGTGCGATAGTTTAATCTCTTCACAGCAAACCCTCTGAATGCAAATATTAAAATTCATGCACAAAGGCAGGGGGTAAGACAAGAATAGAGATGGATGGAGAGAATTTAAATTCAGTGATGGCGGTGAGGTTCATTATCAGTGCCAATAAGCTTTGGCGAGTACTACAAATCATGCTCAGCCTACTGTATCTTGTACTGTTTTTCTGTTCCGTTTCGTTCATGCTTATGCTCATGTGGCTTCTTTTCTTTTTCTTTTTATACTTGGCCATTCTGCATTTCTGCACTGTTAAATAAGCTGTTCCCTGTCCTGATTATACTGTTGACTTTCTGTAACTCATTATTTCCACAGCTTTTTCTCTGCCCTCACTTGCACTTCCACGTTTCTTTACAAACTAGTTAGCAATGGATTATTTTTTTATTTATTTATTTATTTCACAAAGCAATGACTTAGGATGATCCTAAATTGAAGCCGTGGCTGCATCAATTGCAGGAGCATTACCCTTCGAAGAATAAATTCCTTTGTTTGGAGGATTAGATGAGACCTTTCAAATGAAATGTGATTATTGACAACACTTCTTTTCTAATATTACTGTTTCCTTACATCCCTCTGAGGAGTTTTTGGATCATACTGATTTTACTTGCTTTGTGACTGCTGTTTATGTGGTACACAAGCTACCACATCATCGATTTTATCTCTACTTTTTGTGATTTATCTAACACTGCATGCAACCAATCACTTTTACAATTCTAAATGCAAAGCTACCTCCAGCTGCTGCCTCGGCCTTCTCTGTTTAAATATATACAAGTGCATACAGAATATACATGCTGCATGAATCCAAACAATGATAGAAAAAACATTTACATGCCATACTTTCACCTTTCATGTCAGGATTATCAGTCATAAACCCAAAAAGCACTAAACACAGTATTCAGTACTCTAAAGTATCCCTTAAGTAAGTCATAACAAATCACACATTTCCACTATCAGCGGACCTTTCCTGTCGTCCTTCCTCTTCCATATTCTCATAGTCCCGTTTCTTTATGTCTCGTGTTTCATGTTCAGTGTGGTGTGTATGTTTGATGGTGGCACACAGGGACATTATGGCTGCAGTCAAAAGGACTAAGCAAGGTGAATGGGCACTTTGCTACAGACTGAAACCATAAAGGTGCATTAGACCCGCAGTTAAGTGGTTCTGGACATTTAAGGACTTCGGACATCTGTCAATCTGTGGAAAACTAGATAGAATTTTTCTGAATGTCTGATACACTAATTAGGTCATTAAAGACAAAGTTTCAGATTTGAGCATTTGTCTTGTGTTTTTACAGTGTATTTAAATGCTATATATACAGTACTATTCCAGTTATTTGCTGGTTTTGTCTGTATGTGTTTGGGAAAAACTCTTGAACGTAGCAAAAAGAGTTATTTCTGTAAACATTTTATTAACCTTTCACATCCAAACATATTCAAAAAGCACTTAAAACACACTGACTACACTCCAATATTGTTTTTATTGTTATTATTATTATTATTATTATTATTATTATTATTATTATTATTATTATTATTATTATTCATTGTCACTCATTTGTATCTTCTTTGGTTATTGTCTTGTTGTTTGTGCTGATTTGGGTGAGATAATTGTTTTTTTTGTCTGACTTTTTTCTGACGGATTTTCAACTTAATTTTTCTTGCTTTTCTTTTTTTTTTATTGTGCAAAAGGAAGAACATAAAAAATGTAAATCATTATCATCATTAGGTAGTGCAGTTCTTTACTTATAACCTTAAACAGTAAGATTAAATCGGCAAACATGTGGTTGTTGGTGATGCATTAATGCATTCAGCTGGCTCTGGTTCCTCCAAAAGTCTCAATGTAGCTTAAAGTGGCTTTTATCATTTTCCATTTTCCAAAAACCATCTCCAGCCTATGTCAGGATGATAATGTTAGTACTTTACATAAATACATAAAAGTGACATTTGTAAACATCACACTGACTGAAATATTTACATTAAGTACATATTTTTTCATGTTTTATCCTCAAAATAAAAGACCAGGACATCCAAGAGCAGATCTGTGCCATGTAATTTCATTACAGCTGCTCTTACACACTGAACACACAAAATGAAATCTCTCTATACAAATCCAATTTATTTGTTCAGTTCCTCTGTCTGCTCCCCCATTTCTCTCTGCCCTCTTTCGTATAGATGCACGTGCAGTCATTTAAAATGAGCATGATTAGTCTCTATGCAATGTCCTTCATAGTAAACCTTGTCTCCATGACAACCGGTCCACCCCTTTCTTATTTGTCCATCAATCTAGCAGCACTTGTCCTCGACTGGCTGGATAAGGTGGCAGGAAACGCCCACTTTAATGGCCTCATTAGTCCTCAGTGTTAATGGTAGATTGGACTGGTCCATGTTTTCATGTTTGTGTGTGTGTCCAAATACTGTAGGTTCCCACACTCTATATGGTACCTCTTTGAGCCAATACAGATCCGACTTCAGGGTCAAAACCATTTATAAACCAATCAATTCTACTGATGAACTTGAGTTGACATTAAAATGAAAAAAGAAAAAGAAAAATGTGGACTTGCTTCAGTTTAAATCTGCCATTTAACTTGATTTCCCATGCTGAGTGGAGCTGAAAGGCTGAAATGAATTTGACCCAACCTCTCCTTCTTGAAGGAGTCACAGTCAACAAAAAAATGGAGAACTGCAAATACCAGCATAATCCCTATTGGCTGTACTTAAAGTGCATTAATATCAATTTACCGTAACCACTGAATATTTCCAAGGTTAGAAAACATGAACTTTTAACAAAAGGAAGTTAAAACTCCACTAAGTTACAGGTACACGAAAAACTTTGACAGAGAGCGATGCAAAGAGGTGTCTCTCACCAAAGGGACTTTGAAGTCACCTTGATGGTTGCAAAGCTGTTTCATCTCTACTTCTTTCAATATTAATTGTATCTAAAGGCATTTCAGAGATGAGAAAAACACTTTTAGACAAGAGGGGTGAGACTGGGAGAGCAGAGAATCCCCAAGTCTCAGAAGTACTGCCAAAAACATTTAGAAAACAAGCTACTGTAGGTGCAAATGTAAAAAATGTGAAATGTGTTGATATGAAGACATGTAAGAGTAGAAGTGTGTACCCGTGGAAATGAAAGGATTGTCAAATAATCAAAGGTTCACCTTAAAATGCACTTTTGAGCTGAAAAATATAGTTTGCACCAACAGTTCAAGTATGACGTTAGCAGTTGTGTGAACACTCAGACATGATGTCTGCAACATTCACATCAAAATTTGGTTAAAATAAAAATCAGTCGATCAAGCAAGAATGAAACAGGATTTTCTTCACTGTAAGTTCACCTTTTTTATGAGTGAGAGACAAAGTACTACAAAACATGTTAACATTACCACAGAGTCCAGAAGCCTGAAGTGCACATTATGAGGACAAAAAATATTAAAGCAGGCTCACAGAAATGGTTATAAAGGCTATCCCATTGTAAAGTGTGCACATTGTGTACTATAAGAGCATTAAAAGCCTCAGTGGCATCATATTGAGTTTCTCATCAGGCAGTGCTGCAGTTGGACAGTATTCTAACCATGTTTACGATGGGGGGAGCACAATCAATAACTGTTCCTTTAAATCCTTGAACTGGATCTGCCCCGAACCAATTAACCAATTTGTATTAAACAATTTAAAGCGTGAGTCAAAATGAACACACTGACCACGTGTGGAAGACACACACAAAGAGACACACAGATTCTGTGATTTCCTCCTGTTTCCACGGTAACCATCAGAACACACGAGGGGAGAAAGCACACACACACAAATATACAGTATATAACGATGTAATGAGATGCTTACAGGTGACCTCATGACAAGAATTGAAGTCTTTTCCCTGCCTTCTGTCTTTTGTCTTGGATTGTGGAAGTTAAAAATGGGGGTGGGGGGGTGGTTGTGCTTTTCTGGGGTAAAAATGCTGGGATCTGTCATGTGAAAGTAAGTAAGTGAAACACCTAATTACGCTCTTTTTCTCCACTGGTTGGTAAAAGACTGACACTGGAAGAAAAGCCCCTGGATGAACCTGGAAACATTGTTATTTTCTGTCCTGAAAAGTTGCCATTAGGAAGATTTGAGCTTTCTACCTAACAGCAACGATCTGCAAGTCTAGATAAAGTCATCTAGTCAGCATCCCTCTGCTTTGTCTCCCATCTTTCTGCATCTGCTGCAGTTTCTCCCACTTTAGCTTCACTGCTGCCATCAGCTTCATTTCTCTCCTACTTTCTCTCTTCCTCCTCCGTCCCTACCCTGTCATTAACTTTCCCGTTGGTATCAGTCTCTTTAACTTGCACAAGCACGCACAGACACCTACATGAAGAGGGTTTCTGCATGCGTAAAGACCCAGCGAGTACCTCTTCCTACGTCACAGAAGATGAAGGGACCAGTGGATTAAACGGAGCAGAGGATGCGGTTGCGTGCTGACCCACAGGCTACAGGTGGTTGTCACACAAAATGTCTATGTGTGCACATACAGATGTTTTAAGCCGCTGATAAGCATTTTACTTGTAAGCATGTGTATGTGCAGCATGATGAGGGCTCTGGATTTTTGCTATGGTGGAAATGTGGCGTAGGATTTCTGTGCGTGGGAGGACCTCACATGGCATCAGTGGGGAGAGGCAGAGATGATGGAAGAAAGGAAGGAGAGAAAATCATTCTAAGAGGAAGAAGACTGATAAATCAAACATAATAAAGTAAAGAATAAAAGTTGTAATAGCAGTAAGCAAATGAACACAAGGGTTTATGAGCTACACCTAGAAGAGGCTTAGAGGGAGGTGGGACATGTACAGATGTGGAAAAACAGCGAAAGCATTCAAAATTCACACTTAAACACTCACCATAAACTGGACGTTGTCAAATCCATTAGCCAGCAGGTGGTTCTCATACTGGACCAGACCGATGGAGTCGAGCCACTGGCCCACGGACTGCAGCGGGCAGCGGGGACCTATAAGGGGGTGGAGGGGCAAACGCTTCAGTAGGGAGTAACCATCCACGCGGTAGCAGCGGCAGTCCGGCTGAGACAGCTGGCACTGCCACATCATGTTATGTCGGGCAAAGTGGCTGTCGAAGGAGCCCGCCATGCTTTTGAAGAGTCTTTTGGCAAGGCAGCAGCAGCAGGAGAACGAAGGGGGGAGGACAGGTGGAGGGTGGAGGGGAAGGGTGCAAAAAGGTGAGGAAAAGAGAGGGAGAAAGAGGAAGGAGACAAAGGGGAGGCTAGGCTTGGGGCATGGTGAGGAGAGAGGGGGTCAGCATGCACGGGTGTAAAGGGGTAAGGGTGGGATTAAAGCGTCCGGATGCTGCTTTCTCTGAATCCAGCCAGAAGAAGGATGAGACGAGAGTTAAGGATGAAGTTGTATCCAAAAAAAGGCTTCTGTCCTGGGGGTAAAATCCTCCCTGAGATGGCTGTTGGATAAGACTGGAGGTATAGATCCGCAAGCGCCTGGCTGTGTTTTCCGCGCACAGCAGCCGCTTTCTTTTTCAGCTGTTGCGCTCGCTTGGCTGCTCCCTTGAGTGTGTATGCATGTGTGTGTATGTAAGTGTGTGTGTGTGTGTGTATGAGAGAGAGAGAGAGAGAGAGAGAGAGAGAGAAGGAGAGAGAGAGAGAGAGCTGCCTGTGCTGTAGTTTTCTCTTTATCAAGTACTCCCACTCTCATCTGTATGCTTCTGCAGCCTCCTCTCTCTCTCTCTCTCTCTCTCCTTTCTCTGAGCGCTCCTTTCCTCCTTCGTTTCCTCTCTCTCTCGCTCGCTCACTCTTTCCCTTTCTCTCTCTCTCTCTCTCTGTGCCTCGCTCTCTTGCTCACTTTCCTCTGTCTACCTCCTGTCTCTATCTTCTCTCTAGATGTGGATCGTCACCCTGCTCTCTCTCTGCCTCTACATATATCTGGCTCACTCAGCTGCTAATAGCCATCACAACAGCTCCAGCTTCTTTGTCTGCAAGCCGAGCTCCCTCCCACTTAGACGCACCACACAGAGCGTATGCAGGCGTCTCCATCTATATGTATGTGTTTGTCTATTTGTGGTGTGGGTATGTGTGCAGTTCAGCTCAAACTGGATTTTTCTCTGTAGTAACAATGGTTAGCAGAGGCTTTTGAATTCACAGATGAAATGAGAGAGGGAGAGAGGAAGAGGGGAGGGATCAGGAGGTGGAGGATGGGGAGTTAACAGAGGGAGAGGGGGATGAACGCAGCAAATAGATGAGTAGTAGGATTCAAGATGCGCAGGTAAAGAAGGCAGCAAAAAGAGGGATTTGGTGTGTGCAAGAAAACCAAAATGTATGCTTGATCTCACACACCGAAACACCCACACACTGGATAATCAAAACCTGAGTCTTAATTTTGCAGGTTTGCAGGTTTCAACATCTCTGTCAGTAGAAATAACATTTTTTTTTTTTCACAAAGCTAAGTGATTAGTTTTGCCCATGACACAACTAAAATAAAATCAGGGCAAGGAACACAATTGTACCTAGATATGAATTTAAGATGTGGAGATCGCAACAGACTTAAAAAGACGCTTCAACAGCATTTGTTTATACAGTATATACACATATACAGCTTTGGATAGAAAAAATCTGGTGAATGAAAGAAACAACAAAACATTAAATGTTTGTTTGGGAATCCCATTGGCAAAATTAGCAACATTCAAATTAAAGAATGACAAAAGAAAAACATTTTTTTATTAAGAATAATGGACTTTTCAGTCTCTGTCTTCTATATTAATGAATATTCCAAGTGTAGAATATCAAAAGGTCATGTTTAAGGGCTCTTATAATCAATTTCTAAAGCTATATCCACTATAGAGGTGGGTTTTACAAAATAATTCAAATACAGTAGAACCTCGCAGTACGAGTGCACCGTTGAACAAGTAATTTGCTTTACGAACCACGGCTCGACAGTATTTTTGTCTTGAAACACAAGTGGAACTCCTGAGTGTGAGCTCCCTTCATACTAGCCACCGCTAGTCAGCACTGAGCTCGTATGTGCTCCCCTCAACATGAGCAGCCTCCGCTCGCCCAGTTCACGTGTTCCTGTCACTGAGGCAACATTAAGTTCATAAGACCAGTTTATTTCTTTTTCATTCTCTTTTATTCTGTTTTTACAATTGCTATTTTCTTTCTGACTGCACTTTTTCTGTTTTAAAAACCCTTAAAAAACGGATTTTGGAGTGTTTTTTGAGTGTTTTTTGTGATTTGGATTATTTATATTTCAATTATTTTCAATAACAAAAATTGATTGGTAAAATGAGTAAATAGAAAAACAAACTCGATCATGGCACAAATTAAACTTGTACAGCGAGGGTCTACTGTGCAATATCATCACAATATTTTGCCTAATTCTGTGATACTTAATACCCTGCCAGAAAATCATCACAATAATAATAAAATAATAAGTCACAATGTCTGTGTAACAGCAGAGGAATAAAGCAGAAAGAAAGAAGAGAAAGAAGATGTGGTAAAAAAAAAAAGCAAATATACGTGTATTCACTCAATTATGGTGCTAGTTTCACAGAATATAAGGAGGGAAATTTAATGATGTACATAAAAGCCCAGTGAGTCTTAGCTTAGGGTCTCTTTAAGACACACACACACACACACACACTGACTGTGACCACCATGTCCATGGATTTTACTAAAATACTGACATTTAATGCAACTGTATCATATTGTAACATATTGCTAAAGGAAGTACAGTGCTACAATATCAATTTGGTCTCGTTTGTAAAAGCTGTCCAACGGAGTAAAAGGATGGATTAAAACTCATGGTGCTGAAGGGAATAATGTGATTTATCAACATAAAACAAACAAAATCATGAATAACAAAAAAAAACCAGAAGGTGGAAACAGTCAGAGTCGGGGTGAGGCTTTGGAGAAGTGGTGACAGCAACAGCAGCAACGACCTCGCACCGCACCGGAGCAGAGGAGCCGCTCAGAAAGGCTCCTAATGCAGATCTGCTCCAGGTGTGTGCAGACAGATGAAATGAAAAGCAGTCCGAGGGAAGGGTCTGTGGCAATGCAGGACAGCACCATGACAAAAGCCACCAGTGTGCATCATCCTTCAAAAGAGAATGGATGCTGCAGTTCTGTCAGTGCAGCTTAATAGAGTCTTCTTAGAATGTTTTATAGGGCAATAATCAGTAATAATTCAGGAGGTTCCGGTCTACCTCTAAATCTGTTAAGCCCTCCTTTAAGACTCCACTGTGTATTTTGGTGGTTTTGGTTATTGAGCAACGTTGACTGGAGTTTCCTCCTTCTAATTATATTCCAATATTGACTCCTAATAAAGTTATGAGTTATGGGTTGAATAATACTCCCCTTAAACTTTTAGAATCAGTGGATTACCTCATTAAAGAAACCAATAACTGTGTTTTATAAAACATGAGGAAAGCTGCCCTGAACGTTTGCTTTTTAGATTTCATTATCTGTGTACTGTTAGACTCTATGAGCACTGCATAATCTTTGGAAATAAGAGCAGAAACTCCACAAAAATAGACCCACTTTTTGCAAAATGAGCTCCACACTCAAGCATCCTGTGTATACTTGTGTTATACCTGATGTGTCCTCCTTGATGTCCAATCCACTGCCTATTCCTGCCCCGATTGAGCTCATAATCTTGTCGATCTGAACAAATGGGAAGAGAGAGAGAAAACCAGAGTTAGAGGGATGTACAGCATGTGCAAGAGAAAGTCATTTCCCAGTAATAAGGCTAACCCCTATTTCTGGATTCAAGTGTCACATAACATGATCATTATGGGAGCCTGTGCGCTGAATGTCAGTCATTCCCCCTTGTGAATTGAAAAAGCATGGAGGAGCAGAGGGGGGGAAAGATGTGTTAGCAGGAAATAAAGATAGCACAGAGATGAACGAGGAGGAAAACTAGATTGGAGGGGGCTACAGTGACCTCATTAGTGTCTGGCTGCTGGCTGACAACCGGTCATCCCTGACCCTAGACCTGCGGCTAACCACTCAGCTATGCAACCTGCACATCCATCCAACTGTCGGGATCAGTAGTTTACCACCTCGGGTCAGAGAAACCTGGACTGGCTCTGACTATAGTCTAAAATCAGTGCTGAAAGGACCCTGTCGGACAAATGCAAACACTGTTTACAAGCTGCCGGACCATGAAGGTGGCCTTTCCTTTGGAGCGGGACAAGGGCTATATCTGTCACACATGCACATGCAAATACTAGTATATAGAACCAAGAGGATTTAAAACATTTTATATTGATTAAAAAATATTTATCCACACTAACCTAATCTGTAGTGCAACCATCTTTCAGTTCAGCGAGTAGGTTTACAACCTGTGACTAACTTCTACCTCTGGTTTTGAGTCTTTTCTCTTCTATTTCACCACCTATGCAGTAGCACTGTTAAATTATAAAAAAGTAAGCAGATTCTTTTGTTTAGATTTTCAGGCGTCAGTTGTTCCCATTTGTTGATAGCAATCAGCACAGCACCTACCAGCAGACAGACACAAGTTACTAAACGGTGA
>JAPTMW010000005.1:18711878-18722260 GCA_029822955.1 Ostorhinchus angustatus
TGTGTGTGTGTGTGTGTGTGTGTGTGTGTGTGCATGTGTGTGTGTGTGTGCATGTGTGTGTGTGTGTGTGTGTGTGTAGCACTCTGACGCACCTGTGCTGATGGTGACTGAGAATTGTCAATGGTGGACATCCCACGCCTCATATCTCATGAATTTCTGTGTTGCCTGGCAACCCTGCCAACCTCACTGCATCGTTTTTCCTGCATTCGTTCATTATGTTTCTCCTTCATTTCTTTTTATTTTACTTTCAAGGTTTCTGAGATTAAGATCAGAACTATTTTCTTGAAGTCAAGGGAGGAAATTCCCTCCATATGCGCACACACCGACGTCACTCTGTGTTCATATGGCCCAGGTAGGAGGTAACGTGTTTGGTGACAAAAAATTTTACAATAGAAGAAGCATCCTGGTCCAGTTAAGCACATGCAAACAAATACACACACAAACAGAAACGTGTGACACACAGCATGCAATAACATCCTTATTTCATTAGTGCAGAATAGAGTGTACACTGTTTAACTGGTAAATGTAAGACAAACCACAGTCCCTGACATATGTACTGTATAGAAACGCACACTGAAATTACTTTCACTAATAACCATGTGCATGCAGACCTGCCTTCACAAGTGCACACAGGCACAAAAACAACCAGTTTACAAGTGTAGATGTTAAACGCAGCTGTAAGACGGACATATGTAGTACTTTGACAAATAAATATTTTCATCCTCTACGTTTCATTTTACACAATGCACATATCTGCTCAGAGTTACTGAATTTAAAATATCACCAAACACACGCTCGACCTTTACACTGCAGCCCTTTGTGATTATATAATTGCACAATCTGACATTGTGATATAATTGATTTTGAAACTTAAGTATATTGTTATATATATGTACATGTGAAGCAAATAGTCCATTGTGGTATTTGGGTTTAGATAACAAACTAAAGTTCATAGTGTGGATTTTCTTTTATATGACTTGTTAGACAAGCTCATTTATTTGAGTGACAGCCTTAAGTGACAGCTGGACAAGATGGACACTGAGAGCTGAGGCAATCACTAGAGGGGAATGAGAGAAAAGCAGCTGAAGAAGAAGTAGCTTTAAAGATCTTATATTAAAAGAAAGAAAGGAGGATGTGAAAATTACGTCTGCAGCACAAAAATGTTTCATCCATTTGTCCTCAGAGGGAACACATAGGCTTCTCCTATATGTTAACTCAGCGTATTCACAATTACACAGGGCAAATTAGCATGGTGCAAACTTAATTATGCAATAACAACTCCATTTCTCTTTCCTCTCCCACTCTGTTCCTTCCTTCCTCTACCGTCTTCAATAAAGCCCACACACACAAATCTGCCCACACAGAGGATGATGATGCCACAGCAAACACACACACACACACACATAACAAAGCTGATGCCACCAAATATGCTGTATATTTCAACATGCACCCTAACACATCTTTTTTTTAATGCTCCACATTAACACACACACACAGACACACAGTGTTTCGTGCTTATCCAGGTGCGATGCTCTCGAGGCAGAGTGCCAGTCAGTCAGGCACAGGGCCAGCGCACAAGACAGAGGGTCTGTTGTGTTGTAAATGTCAGATGTCCTGCTGTTCGAGCCAGCACCTATCTCACCGCTAAACACCCTCATCTGCACGCACTTAACCACATTTATATCCACAGCATGCAGGAATGAGGAGGGAGGGACGAGGGAAGGGAGGATGCTTGAGCTGCTTTTTTTAGAGCTTAGGTTAGAAGTGCATGTATGCAAGATACTTAACTAGTGAGGAAGTAAGAGAGGATGTCTGTAAGTCACCATTCTGTAGAATTAAAGGAATATGAAATATGCAAAACTGAAACATCATTTTATCATGATGTGTTTGGGTGTTACGGCTACAGTAAAGGCGACAGATATAAAAGGGCTTACAGTTGAGATTATGTGTCTAGTGTCTATTTGGTTTAATATACAGCACCGTGCAAAAGTCCTAGATCAGCACCGGGTTTGTTGGTTTAGTAAAGTTATAAGGACCACACATATGCATTTCTCAGTTTCTGTTTTAAAATGCAATCTGGGTAAATGGGAAGTATGTACAACAGTAAAAAGAAAATCTTAGTGAAAACCAAAGTGGTTGCATTTAGTGTGATCTCCCTTTGCACATAACATGTACAGTATTTAAGCCTTTTGTTCAGACAATGTGAGATTTATTGCATTCATTTTCTGTTTTATACCAGGTTTCATTTAACACATATCAGGTAACTTTAACCTTTAGAACCCATTTAGTTCAGTTTCTTGTGTATCTGTTAAGGTTGTGCACATATTCCGTCCGTCTGTCTTCATCTCCTTATCTGGGTCCGGGTCAGCAGAGGAGCCCAGACAGTCCTCTCCTCAGCCACTTCCACCAGCTCTTTTGGGGGAATCCCAAGGTGTTCCCAGGCCAGTCGAGAGATATAATCCCTCCAGCATGTCCTGGGTCAGCCCTGAGGTCTCCTCCCAGATGGACATGCCCAAAACACCTCCCCAGGGAGGCGTCTGGGAGGCATCCTCACTAGATTCCCAAACCACCCCAACTGGCTCCTCTCGATGTGGAGGAGCAGCAGCTCTACTCCGAGTCCATCCTGGATGTCCAAGCTCCTCACCCTATCTCTAAGGATGAGCCCGGCCACCCTGCGAAGGAAACTCATTTTGGTCGCTTGTACTCATGACCTCGTTCGTTCGGTCATTACCCAGAGCTCATGACAATAGGTGAGAGTTAGAACGTAGATCAACCAGTACATCAAGAGCTTTGCCTTTCGGCTTAGCTCCTTCTTCACCACAACGTTCCGGTTTAGTGTCCGCATCACTGCAGACACAGTCCCACTCTGCCTGTCGATCTCCTGTTCCATCCTACGCTCACTCGTCAACAAGATCCCGAGATTCTTAAACTCCTGCACCTGAGGCAGGACTTCCTCCCTGACCTGGAGTGGGCACTCTACCCTTCTCCAGCTGAGGACCATGGCCTCAGACTTAAAGGTGCTGATCTTCATCCCAGCAGCTTCACACTTGACTGCGAACCGCCCCAGCGAGAGCTGGAGGTCGCTACTCAATGAAGCTAAGAGGACCACATCATCCGCAAAAAAGCAGAGATGAGATCCTCCCACCACTGAACTCGACCCCCTCCACCACCTGACAGAGCCTAGAAATTCTGTCCATAAAAGTTATGAACAGAACCGGTGACAAACTGCAGCCCTGGCGGAGTGCAGCCCTCACCGGGAACAGGTCTGACTTATTACCAGCTATACAGACCAGGCTCACACTCCTTCGGTACAGGGACTGAATGGCCACTAACAAGGAGCCATCCACCCCATACTCTTGGAGCACCCCCACAGGATGACCCTGGGGACACAGTCGTAAGCCTTCTCCAAGTCCGCAAAACACGTGTACTGGATGGGCACATATTCCCTGTATTATATTGTTGTATGTGAAGAAAAGAGAATGACAAATAAATATGTTTGCTCATTTCAATGCTGCAAAAACAACAAACCTAAAGGTGGCCAAAGACTTATGTACATTACTGTAGATCCTATTTTTCATCTTGGTCGTCAAGCACAGTCAGAGATCTTTATGGAGCCTGAGGTGACTAAGAAGAAACCCATCAATGAAAGTGCAAATACAGCATTATGCGTGTTTGTTTCCCTGGATGGTATGTGGTATATAACTTACACCTGCGGCATTATAATCACATAATAAAACAGTGTTTCAAAGAAATCAAATAAAAGGAGCAACAAAACTGAAAAATACAAACATACAGAACTCAAAACAGATAATAGTGGACCTACGTAATGAAGTGGATGAAGGGAGTAATAACAGCACATTAGTGTGTCTTACAAATCAAGTTTGGATTTTTTATTGGCCACTCCCCCAAATTGTTCCAAATGCTGAAAAAACATGTTTTCTAAAATTTTTTAGCAGTACTGTTTGTTTAAGTGGTACCGCACAGCAACATTAATTTACATAAAGCAAAATGTATTGACCTTATGATGTTTTACTCTGTAATAATTTGATATGTATAAACATTTCAGTAAAATAGCTTTATTAAGCTGACAATTATTTTGTACAATATACTTAGTGTCATTGAAACTTTTTTTTTTCAAAATGCTTCTACTTGAAATTTGCAAATGTTCTCATTTTTAATGGATTCGATTTCAATAGCGCTTCTCAAGGCACCCAAAGCGCTTTACATTACTGATCCATTATTCATTCACTCTCACATTCACACTCTGGCGGTGGTAAACTATGTTTGTAGCCACAGTTCGACTAACACTGAACATTCACACACCAGTGAGAGACACTGGAGGCAAAGTGGGTGAAGTCTCTTGCCCAAGGACACAATGGCACATGACTAGGACGGAGTGGGATTCAAACCTCCAACCCTTCAGTTACTGGACGACCCCCTCTACTTCCTGAGCCATGGCCGCCGCATTTTTAGGTGGGCTCAACCACTTGTAGCAGGTATTGTCACTGTTCTTCCTGTTTATTGAGGGCAGGGTTGAAATCCTGAATCAGCTTTACAGCCCTCTCTGCATAATCATTGACAACTTTGAGATTCTGAACAATGTTTTTGGCAGCTACAAACACCTCTGCATCAGACCAGTCTTTTGGATCCATGTCAAACAAAGCTTGAGGTATGTTGTAGAAAGTGAAGGGATGAAGGCTGTTGTTGGTGATACTCTTGTAGTAATAAAGGAACAAACGACAACCATTGCGTACAGAAGTGTGCGCATAACCAAAATAACATCCAACTGCGGCACCATTAAATATAGCGGAAAAAGTTTTTTAGTCAAAAGGAACATAATTACAGCCTGGCCCGTTTAAAATAATAGTTTATTTTTTAAGACACACCCTACAGCACATACATAAATACTGCTATTTTGTATACCATAATCTTAAATATTCTACTGTGACATCCACATTCATGCTCATTTGCATTCGGAGGAAATCATCCATCACTGCTCTAACTGTACAGAGTACTGTATGCTCACATGGATACCATCTGTATATATCATCTGAATGTGTACTGTCTGCCAGCAAAATATCACCACAGAATCAGTCAAACCTAAATTCTCACATTGATATTCTACTATGGATGCCTCTGCTACCTGCTGCTGCAGTATTCCACTTTACCCAGAGTGATGATTAACCTTTCATATGATCTCAGTGTGTCCAATAACTGAACCGAATGCTATTCATTTAAACTTCATGAACTAAGTCAAAACGCTTTAAAAACTGGATAAAGATAATCCGAGATCTGAGGCAAGACCAGTAAACAGACAAATACTGAAGGGAGTATCAGGAGATGCCAGGAGACAAAGCCTCTCTAGTGACAACTCATTCACTGTGTTCCCACGGTAACCAGTAAAGTATTCACTCAGAACTATGGCTATATCACTAGTCTGTAATTTCACTGTAGTGGAGCTGTGTCTGTGTATGCTGCATTATTACATGTCTTGTGACAAACTTATGTGTTGATTATTAAGTGATATGATAATTACGTTCTGCACACTAAGGAAACAAAGTGAAATGTCACTAAACAATGAACATGTTCACTCAGATAGTTGTATAGATGTGACCGTTGGCAGTGTCGATGTGTGTACCTGTGAGAGGCTGGAGAAGCCCAGGTTGTGGCAGCCGTTGCATGGGGTCAGGGCCTCCCAGAATCCAGTGGGGCCGCAAATCTTGTCAGCCTCATCCTCCTCCAGAGCTGGAGGGAGAGGTGGTGTCGGTCGCTGACAAAGAAAATATAAACAAAAAATGAAATTACTAGATTGCTTAACATGTTGACTTAAAACCTTAAACAAAAAAAGAAACATCTGGGCAATTGCCAGTTCTTTTAATCAGTATCAATTATTGCACATCATATGATTCAGGGGATCCTTCCCTTTCTTTGTGATGTAGTGTTATGTGTATGTTATGTTTGAGTGTTGTGATGGTAATTATTTTTAAACAGTTTTAGAGGCATTAAACACTTTTACTAGCTTTTTTAGAGAAATTCTATTTTATCCTTGTTTGCCCTGATAGGACTGCATACTATATTTTGTTGCATGTGTACAATGACAATAAAGACATTCATTGATCCTTCAGTCATTGATTATCTTTAGGCAAGGCAGGTTTATTTATCTAGCACATTTCATGTACAAGACAATTCAAAGTGCTTTACATAAAACATTAAAAGCATTACAGCAGCAATAAAAAGCATAGGCATGAAATAAAAAAAACCCAAACATAAATAGATAAAAAAAGATAAAGCAGAAAAAAACTTTGAGCTTAAAAGAAACAGTGCAGATCTGAACTGATGAATAAAAACTCTATTAAAATGCAGGAGAGAAAAGGTGGGTCTTGGGTCACCTGGATTTAAATAAACGGAGTGTTTCAGCTGATCTGAGGCTTTCTGAGAGTTTGTTCTTTAAATATATTATCTTTGCATCAGTATACCATATTTGACATTTAAAAAATCCAGTGACAGGGACTTCTTTATTATGACACTAGGAGGCATACTTTAGCAGAGTGAACTAAACACACATTTAATAGCAAATCATGTACAATTAAATTAATATAATTAGCATTTTCGTATTAATATTAAAAGAACTTTCATTCATAGATGGTTACATATAAAAAAAAAGAAAGAAAACCACTCTGTCAGTAGAATAAATATAACAAATATAAAAAATGTTGTCCATATGTTATTTCTTGGGAAATCTGCACTCCTACTAACGACTAATAACATGTGCTCCACTGTCAATAAGGTTCTGTTCCGTATCACATGATTGCATTTTCAATCATTGCGAATGCACCGTTCTCCTCGGAAAACTCGGAATCTCTTGGTTCAGATGCAATTTAAAGATTATCTCTATTAGCAATGCTTCAAGTGTTATATAATGTCTGGTCAAGGATATGCAAGTATAGCATCAGTTCTTCGTAGGCTTAAAGAAAAGTCTTTTCCCTGATAAAAACTGAGACAAATGTGCCAAATGTTTGGAGAAAGTTTTAAGTTTAGAACAAGTACAGATGCTTGAACTGCTCTGTGGACCACACAGAGTTAATAAAAACAGGAGGGTGCAGGAAGAGAATAGTTACTTTAATGAACATTGTGTTCTTTCCTGGGGCGGTTTGTCTCCCAGGCGGCAGGTGTGTGAATGATTCCCATGGCATGAGGTGTCAAAGGGCAGGTACGGCCCACCTGATATCGCAGTGAACCATGTGAAGCAGCAGATGATGCAGGTCACACAGCGGATGTCACCCACATATTTATATGACTTTGATGTATTTACAGGCAGAAATATATGAGAGCTAGAGGGGGGAGAAACCAGACAGGGAGCTAAGAAAGGTCTGATAGGAAAGCAGGACCAAGGTCTGGAAAACAGTCACTTTGGTTGGCAATGAAGCAGAGGAGACTAACATAACAAGGAAAAGGAGAAAGGAAGGGAAATAAAAGGAAGGGGATAAGAAAGACAAAGTAAAAACTTAAGTGGTAAACAATATGAAAAGTGTGAAAGAGAAGTGATAAACTGGAAGGACAGATGGGAAGAGCAAAAGAGCAGCAGTCAAACTGGAAATGGAAGCACAAAATGAGGCTGAAACCAAAAGGTCACCGTTGTCTGCAGACTGCAAAGGACCCTCTGCAACACTGGAATATTGATTGATGAAAAATGGACCGCAGTGCTCACATATACATATTGCGCCGTATGCATGAACAATAGACAGATACTGTATTCGCTTTCATTAAAAGTCAGTTATCAGCCAGTGGAGCTCATCGCCAGCCGAAAGGACAATATTAATTATTCATTACAGAGAAATGCAAAACTGATCAATATTACATTACTTGTCCATGGGAAACCTTTAAAGGAGTACATTACTATTTTTGGAACCTGTATTTAAGCACACGCACAAGGAATACAGCCGGAGAAAACACAAGCAGCTTTTATGTGAAATTACTTAGAGCGAGTAATCACATATAAACTTGTGTTTTCCTTGAATGCGTACATGTATTTTTTATGCTGCTTTAGATGCATTTTAACCCAGAAAAGTCTGAATTGAACGGATATCAAATTTTCAGAAAACTGATGATTGATTAATAGTAGAAATTACTTGTAAGGTATAAACATTAAATATTGATCATTTCATTTTCTCTGGATGTCTGAAATCATTGCTTTTTTTCTACTCAATACAAGTGAAATTTGACTACGTTTGTGTTTAAAGTATGAATACATTTCATAACCTTTTACAAATTGTATCATCAAGATTATGATGTGATGATCATTATTATTTATCTGTGATTTAATTGTTAATAAAGACAATAAAGATATAGGTAAAGTGCTGACATTGGACTGTCTTTCATGCGCTCATATCAAATAAACCCTTACTCATATACTGTACTGTTTACATTGGCTGCAGCATTAAGCACACAACACACACTTATACATTTCCTTCATTGCTACAGTAGGTTAATGCATAACAGGTAATATAAGAGGCCTGCAACCTTCATCTGTGTGCTGTTGTGGGTTTCTGCATGTTTTATTCATGTGTGACACCCTGAATCGAATACTAATGACTATGGCCACATGTATAGACAGTAGCCTGGGGGCAGATAAACACGCATACACACAAAGCATGTCGGTAATAGAATACAAATTGGTACTTATAGAGAGAGTGAGGGGGACACAAGACGGATAGAGATAATTAAAGCCTAACACAGCAGAGGGGGTGTGTGTGCCATGCGTACATACATACACACTTGTGTGAGTGTCGGTGGGTCTGAACGCCTGCTGTAACTGGACGTAAACACGCTACCGACTGCTTTCAATCTCAGCTTATTCCATAACACAGGGATGAAAAGATGATGAGCTTTTGTTCAGTGTCATGACAATCTTTACATTAAGGTGTGTGCAGAAGTTATTATTGGGAAGCAAGAAGAAGTAAAATAGGAAGTAAAACAGAGGCAGACATGCCATAATAAGAGAGGAAGAAGCACAGAAGCACACTGTCAGACTTCTGTGAACGTCTGTGTGAGTTCATGTGTGTGTGCATGTGTGTGTGTGTGCAGTGTCTAAAGGCTCAGGTGGGGGTCAGTGATGGATGACCTCTGTGTCCTGCAGTGCATTTGACTTCATGGAAGCTGGAATTGGAAAAAAGCTCACAGCAGTGTTGTCATGCTGTGGCGTCTGCTAGAAATAAACTGCAGCTGGTCAGCTAATCCTCACAGAAGTCAGCAATTTGACATCAATGTGCGCTATCAACCAATGTCTCAATCAATGTCTTAATAAGCTTTCCTTTCAGAGAGGAAAAGAAGTCAGAATGAGAATGAATGAAAAAAGGTATGAACAAGGAAAAGGCAAGGTCAAGAAAAAATATCTGCAGGCTGAACAACTGTTTGAGCACAAATAAAAATAACATTTCTCACCAAATTCAAGCAAACACCAAACAGTGAGGTGTTGAAGTAAACAGTCAGTTCAAAGACTCAATCTATCAGACACTGCCCTCTATTGTCCAGATAGTCAAAGTACAAGCACAGTGTACATCTGGACCCTCTGTGTGTTATTAAACTTCAGCATGCCAAAAACATTAGCCTTAAAGAGAAAGGCATTAATATGGTATAAGACTTAAATGTGCACTTCACAGCAGAAAAAACAGGCTTGTGGGTTTTCTGTTGACAAAGCAGCAAGAAGAAATGCAACAGTGCATGAAATTGCGAACATCTATACTCAATCTACACTGTATTGAGCCAAACTAAAGGAGGGAGTCTAATATGTCAAAAAGTATGCAGCTCTCTCCAAATTCATGTTGGCTTTTCTTCTTGTGATGTAGCACATTTTAAACGGCTGTTCTCTTGAATACAGTGAAACACATACTCAATTCATCTTCTGTTTCTTGTTTTTTATATATCATGTCTAAAAAGAGTGAAAAATGTCTGATACAAGAATCTAAAATAAACCTAAAATATGTTTATCCAGCATGCAATGGCAAGATATCCTTATATATATGAAGAAAATGGTACTTTGCAGGCGTTCCAGGCACAAGGTCCGTTTCATCATTTGCTCATGACTCCATTCTGTCTGATCCCAGTTAGTATGTTTTAGAACTGAGGCTGTGTTCATTCATCCAGCCCGTTCTGCACCATGCACACCACTTTACACATCCATGAAAAGTCACCTCCTCCACCTTCCCAACCTTCTCTTGAATTAAACAAAACATTAGTTTTTGTGAAACTCGACTGACTTTTGTGTCACTCAGGCAGAGCCACTGTCAAATACAAATGATGCTATTCTGTATTATATCAAAAAACACAAGCTTGGAGTGCTGCATGGGTATCACTGATCTTCTTTCCTTGCTTCTGGTGCTCTT
>JAPTMW010000005.1:18744707-18754733 GCA_029822955.1 Ostorhinchus angustatus
TCAGTCACAACTGAGACAGTGCAGTGAGAGGTGTGTGCAGCTGCAATAGGTCAGGACTAATACTACTGGAATTACAGTAGCCAAATCCTTCATAAAAACATAATAGTGTTAAATAAACACTGCGGCCATGCCTGTTTCTTTCATATTTCATTGTATGTCAGTATTTGAAAATGTTTATAAAACAAGCACATATCTGTTAAGTGCAGTATTTTTCATATTTTTTAAGAAAAGGGGATCCTATAGTTCAAAAACTTGATATGATAGAGAAAAGCTGAGATCAGTTTTGGATTCCTCCCCCAAAAATTAGTTAAAAACAGCTGTCAGACCTAACTCAACAAAAATTGTGTTACCCAGTGTTATTTGTCAATATTTCCACGAAATGTGCAAAACTACAAAGAAAAGCATCTTTCCAAACATGACAAATCACATTTACCTCTAAGTATTGCTGCATTTAGTCTTTAGTATTTTGTTGCCTCACAAATCCATATACACATGCCAAAACAGATTATTTAGTATGTCCAAAACTTAAAAACTCTATCAAAGAAAAAAGTACATGAATTGCACTACTTGCAAGAAACTCTTACTATATGAAAGCGCTGGACACCACAGCAGTATAAATATCCCACAGTCCAATGCAGAACTAATGACAACATACCAAACATAACAACAAATGTGTCCCTAATGTTATTTTAGATGTAGTACATACTGATATGAAAAACAATCAATCTAATGAAGTTGAAATGACCATTGGACTAGATTGTTCTATCTCAGACCTGGGCATTGTACAGCCCGCAGGCTACATGCGGCCAAATAGGCGATCCTGTCTTGCCCGCATGAGGTCATTGGCAAATTAAAGGTCAATGCAAATATAAATCATTGTAACAGATACAATCAATACAACAACACTGCTTTTATTTTGAAGGATCTGCTAAATGAACATTTTTTCACACATACTTTCAGTACTTAGCAGAAGGCTAATGCACAGATTGGTTTGTTGGTCAGTTTCAGCCTATGACGGTGTCAGCTAATACCAAAAAAGAAAGACTGATTCAGAATGCAGAGTTTTTAACAAAACATGGACTGCTAAGTATTTCTTCACTGAAGTCAGAGGTAAAGAAAAAAAAACTGGATGCATTTATTGTTTTTCATGTAAAGTTAATGTAGAGCTAGTTTTGTTTGTGTGAATATTCATTAAATAGTTGCATTCTGTGCTCCACATTTTCATTGCATCATTGTATTGTTTCATTTACTGTTTTTATACAGATATATACTGAGCAGAGCTGTAGGTGGGTTGGTCCGGCCCTTAACAACTGTCAAAGATTCTCATGTGGCCCCATAAGAAAAATTAATTGCCCGCCCCTGTTCTATCTGGAAGATGGTGACAAGAATTCACATTTTTCATGAGTCAAAAAGACACACTCATCATGCATTTGTGCAAATTTTACAGACTGATAGAGATGGTGTTAGCTCTTTCAATGGTTATACACCTCCAACTAGCAACGAAGCTCCCAGGAAGTGACAGCATTTATGCACTAAGCAGAGCATTCGCAAAGATATATCTTATTTACTGACTCGAAAGTATGTTGAACAATAATACCCATAATGCAAAGTATGATGCTCTATTTCAGAAGCAGCAATATTCTAGGTTTTTGTCACAAGTTTTGCCACAAGCTAAACTTACATTATCTTTCATCTTTTGCATATCAAATGCCACCACATCGTTTTATTGTATTCCACATTTGTGTAAAAATCTGACCTTATTAGTGCGTGAAATCTTGAGTTATGGACTCATTGCTGTTTTGTGAGTGACCTTTTGAAAAACATTTCCAATCAGCTCATCCTTGAATCCAAGTAAGCATTCGTCTCAAATCTGAAGACATTCCCTCAAGATGTCCCTAAGACATCCTTTCCCTCAGAACAGGACCAGTGGATGAAGGGACACGTCAAACACCCAAAAACAAAATGCATCCAGGCGCAGCTATAGGCACCACAGAGACATAATAGAGGGCAATCAAAGTCAGATTTTTAATGATTCTCACCACACAGTTGACGTCCATGCCAGCCTCGAGCAGGGTCTGGACGGTGCTGTGATGTCCATTGCGTGCGGCCAGGTGAAGCGGAGTGTGTCGGCGAGTGTGGCTGGTCATGAGGTTGGGGTGAGCACTCACCAACATGCACACCACCTGCGCATAAAACAAGATAGTCACATGTCAGCAACGAAACAACAGACTGATAGGAAAGAGGAAAATATTGAGAAAATATCACTGTTTTAGATGAGTTATATGTGGTATTTCTATTTTAAAATACTCATCTCTGACATAACTTCATAACTTTTTATTATTCTTAACACTAATATTACATTTGTCAACGTATTGGAATGTAGAGACTTGCACTTTCAGAAAGTGACAAGAGGGGATGAGTACCACTACTAAACAATTTTTACACTACTACACCACTCCAAGATTTCATGCTCAATTCAGAGTTTTTGCTAAAATCAGCTTTTTTTGCGTGTTTTTTCACGTTATAATTTAAATGCAACTGTCATCAGACTCATGAGAGAACAGACTACAGTCCTGAAGTGACCCACATACGCAGAAGAAGATGTTCTGTCACACACAGCACACAAAGTTTATTTACGGGGGTAATTATGGATCTTGCCTAGTTCTACCTCCTCTGGTACAGAGTTGTGACGTCTGTTGCATTTCAATGATGTAAAAGTCAGATGGAATGCAAGTTGACCATTCAGCCTAAAGTCATATAGTAAAACATCAGACATACCGTATATGTGATTAGTGATCTGGATCTTATTTGAAAAACTTGGATTTGTGCTGTTCAGACTGACATAAAAAAATCAGATACGAGTCACACATGGGCAAAAAAGTGAGACTGAGAAGTACTATTGTTGTTTTCACCACTGGACACAGCTCTAAATTGGAAAAAAAAGGAGTTTGATGCTGAAACTGCAGCGTTTTTTTCCATGAGTTTCATTACGAAGGTATAAAGTTATGTTCGATAAGTTCACTGTTTATTAATCACGGTTCAGACTAAACTGTCACAGTTGTGTCCTTGTCTGGACAATTCCAAACAAACCTTTAGTGCAGTTACTGACACAAATCATATGGAAAAAAGAGATTTGGGGTTTTATTGTAGCTGTTTTCTGTTTAAAAAAGAGCTAAGCTAACAGAGATATAAAGTAAACTCTTAGTTAATGCAGTAACCTATGTGAAGCTTAAAAAACACTGTGCTACGTTTGACATTATAACACCATGATACAGATGTGTATAGCCTTAAACAATGGTATTTATACTTTATTCAGTGACTATTACAGCCTGTGGATACATAACATTGATTCTTTGATAATTGTGGTAGTTGTAAGTGTGTTTTGGTATGCGACTCCACCTGCTGTTGAGGGTTTTCACCATCAGTTTTACATATAACACCTCTAAGGTATTGTTCAACATTGATAATGATTCCCTCAGTTGTTTTTTTTGTATAACTTGTTGTATTAAAATACCTGTCAATCAGTTCAAGCGCAGCTGGAGGGTCCAATCATTTGTTTTGACCGTTTTCACATACCTCTCTCACTGCTTGAGCATAGATGATGTCTGAAATAAATCAGCTCAGCAGTCAGTTCCCTCAAAAGCCTCTCCTCTAATGTATGTCTTTGTGCATGCGTCTACTGCATGTGTATACAGTAAACTTTTGCCCTGTGTTAGTTACAGCTCCACACAGCAGTAGCTTCCACCATAGGGATTTCCCTTCATTATTATGCAGAGAAAGTGAGAGTGAAATACCGTGCTGTTATAAATTATTCATTCACACTCAGGCAAACCTGTACGGCTTGACTGCAATTACTGACTACCTTAGCAAGGAGAAAATGTGATTGCATTTAAACATCAGCAGGCATTTGTACATTATGTGGCACTTCATGTGTGTGGTTTGTCACATTTTTGGCAAAAGGGTTTTTAAAATACCTTGACTTGTCTGCATGTGGGGCATAGAAAACACTGTATGTGTGGGATATATTTCTCCATACAGACAACGGCAGCCACTCCCCATTTGGAAGGGCTGATTCCTGTGCACAGTGGTCCTTGTCACCGCTAACTCCCACTGTTGTCCTGGGGAAAGTGCAGATGGAGTCACCAGCTGGTTCTTTTCACCGGCCAGCCCAGGAAGGCTCTTTTTCAGAGACATCATACATGCAGAGGTTTAAAATTCCTCTGAAAATCTTTCCCTCCGCAGTAACAGACGTACAGTCCCTCACAGGCCTCCACCCTGTACAACTAATCACTTTTTCATCAGTCATTTTTTTTTTTGTTTTATAATGATGAGTACAAATAAAATGATCCAAATGGAGGCTCCCTTGGAGCAACTGAAAGCACAAATCAATGCCCATCTTTCTCTTACGGAGGCTTGGGTTTCTCCCCTCTAGAGACACATTTGAAGTAAAAGCCTAAGATACTTCTTTCTCTCTGTCACAAATCAAATGCTAAATGCTCGCTAAGATTCGGTCAATAAAAGTTATATGGTTTATGGTCAGTGGCGGTTGGTGGTGATTATTCTGTAACTGTTGATGATTGATAGATGGAATGGTGACGGCAGGAGGCACTTAAGCTTTAATGTAGTATGCTGACATTTTATGTACACTCAATGCCCACTCATGTAACAGTATGGAGCATCTGGTTTACATATGTACACTGCATGCTTTAGTCTTGAGTTTATGTTTTTTCATCTCTTTTATATGTATGTTCACGTGTCTTTGTGTTTCACTGAGATGCAAAAAATATCTGTTAAGACTTTTGGTTACAAATGGGTTTGCCAGCACTGTAACAACCTAATATTATGATAATGTTAAAAAGGTGTATGCTCTAACACTATATTGTACTTCTTTTGGTACACCTTTTTCAACAGATTACCAACTACATCCTAAATAATGCTTTGACAGATGAACTGGGATCATAGTCCAGAATACTGGCACGTGCAATGCTTGTTCCCGAGGGTTCATGAGCGCTGCACAGCTACAATTCTCCTGCCTCGGGCTCGGGCTCTTACAGAACAGCCCCAGTTCATACCTATCTGGTTAACGTCACATTTCCTAGGGATTTATGTCCGTTACAAAAGTTTACCGGGGAACTTTACATCCTAATATTGCTAATATATCGAGCCAAGCTCTGGCTTTGTTTCCTGTACCAGTGCTCCAAGCCTCTGAGAACGCATGAAGAGAGGTACGCCCAGAGGGGGGAGGGGCAAATGGCAGTTGAGTTTGATAGACATATCACCGTTCAATCATTTTGAGTGGGCGCTCAAAATGATTGGATGGTGTTTTTTCAGTGCTGTCCATTCCACAGGTGACTACATTTTTTTAGTTTTGTGTTAGAGCATTTAATTAATTGGTTGTAATCGGGGTGTGAAGGGGACTTTAAGCAATATAGTAAAAAAATGCTCCAGGAAAATATCTTGCACCCCAGCTTTAATGGTCTGGAGGGACCACTTTAGTAGTTATTAAAGGTGAAAATGTGCAATAAGAAGTATATTTTTGGTAGTATTTGAGCTCTTGTATTTTCTAATTGTTTTATATGTGTCTTTGATTCAACTTTGAGAATTATTTGTATTTATTCATTCACTGACTTATTCATTGGTTAATTTTTGTCCGTTTTTTTTGTAGTTTGCTTGTATTGTCGTAATAAAACAGATCAATAAAAAAATGAATTGAATGTTTCCTTCATGAAAACATTTTTAGAAAATCATATTAAGCTGTTTAAACGGCAAATGAAAATTAATCTTGAATGTCAGTTTTTTTTATTTGCTCACATTTAAAAACTTGTTAGTACTGTCTTTTAGAATGTTGACAATCCTTCTGTCCAGAAATGTGGACTTTTATTTCTTCATCATCTGAGTGAAATCAGGGCAGATCGTAACAATCCCATAAATCAGACACATATTCTATATGCGTTACATAAATTTCCAAAGAATCCTCATAAAACCAGAATAATAGTCCTATCTCACATGCCTTGGTCTGACAATGTTCCACTTAGAAAAAAGACAAAATTGAGAATATCCTAATGGAATATAGTGTTTAGTGCAGTATTAGTGGGATTATTACATCTCATTATAACTCTCTTCCTGACCTGTAATCGTCCGTACAGTGCTGCCAGGTCCAGAGGCGTCTCCTGTCTGTTGTTCCGCATCGTAGGGTCGGTCAGCTCCTGAAGAAGTACTGAAACCACATCAGAATGTCCATACTGGGCTGCACAGTGGAGAGCTGTTTCCCTCTCATGGTTCTGTGAAAGACGGGAAAAAGAAGAGAAGGAAAGATATGAGATGTGATAGTGTAGAGGGAATAATGCAAAGGATGAAGAGAGGGCAGAGGGGAAGAGGAGAGGAGATTAAGATGGATGGATGCAAACAATGTCAGATTTGAAGGAAATGGGTCAGTGACAGAACACATGAGCGGATTTGAGGAGTAAAAGTCAAAGCAAATAAGGAGAATGGAAAGTTTCAACAAAGTAATATGAGAGAAAATGGTGAAAGATAAGAGGAGCAAATGTGGGTGAAAGAAGAGAAGAAAAGAGGAGACATGGAGGAAAAGGCAGGTTAGGTTTATTTATTGAGGCGCTAAAACACAGTGAAATTCAAGACGGAAAGCTTGATTCTCTGTTACACATGCTGCATGAAACCAACGTCATGGTCAGTATATCATTCAACATGGTCAAATTCCATAAGCATGTCAGGTTGGTGAGGGTTGTCAGGGGAAATCTATGGTTTCCTGTCTGCATAACGCAGGCAATGGTCAAAACCGGAATGTTTCCCTAAATCCCTTTTGGTTCACCACTATTGTCCATGCTCCTAACATTTACATGGTACACACTCACTTCTATCCTACATAGGTTATTCGACTTTAAGGAGCTGCAGTAAATCAGAGAAAATAAAGAAATGCAACCCTGCAATAGCATCAAAGAAAGAAATGAAACATGTATAACTGTATCTTCTTGACCTTTATAATGATGTATGCAGGTCTATTCAGTTACAGCATACTGTGGCCACTTCTAAATGAGAGTATTTTAAAGGTTATTTTGAACTTGGAAGGCTCTCATGTTCACAGGACCTTTAGCCGTTTTCTGTTCCTTCAGGGGCCCCTGTCAGAACATTGTTGGTGTTCCCAGGGGACCTGCAGCCCCGGGTGAAAACAGCGCTGTAATGAGTGTAAAACTGGGCAGAGGGATATACACATGAAGGAGAGAGAGATATGATAGATATCTAATGCCGAGAGAGGACAGAAGAAGAGAGAAGACGAAAGAATTGGCCCTATAGGGACTGAATCCGTATATGTGTTCATATACACTTGAAAAAATGATCATCTGGCCATCGCATGATATACATACACACACACACATATACACTCCTGATCAAAATATCAAGACTAGTTGAAAAATTGCAAGAATTTACATTTTGCACTTGTGGATGTTAAGAAGGTTCTAAGTAGAGTTTCAAAATGCAAAAAGAAGAAACAGGAGTGAGACCAAAAACATTCTGAATAAGCAATTTATTGAAAACAACAATTAAACTGAAACAGGCTGTTCATCAACTGATCAAATATTTAAGACCCCAGCCTTTAAAAGACAAAATCTACGCAAAAATGTGGATTGAATGTCATTTTGTGTCAAATATTCCCACTGTCATGACCTCCTGCTGCAAAAAAGCTTTCTCTCTTTGAACGTGGTCAGATTGTAGAGCTGCATAAGCAAGGCGCAGTAAGACAATCGTTTTAAATCCACTGTCTGGAACAAATGTCCATTTTTGTTAACTACCCTCGCCATCCATCCCCAAATGTTCTCAATTGGATTTAGATCAGGGGAACACGCAGGATGGTCCAAAAGAGTGACATTATTCCTCTGTTCTCAGTCCTTTGTCAGACGGGCATTGTGAACTGCAGCGTTGTCCTGTTTTTAAACCCAGTCATTACCAACAGACCAGGGCCCTCAGTCATGAGGGATGCCCCTGCAACATCTCCACATAACCAGCCGCCATTTGACGCCCCTGCACAACCTGAACTCCATTGTTCCACTGAAGGAAAAAGAACACCAGATCATGATGGTGCCCCCTCCACTGTGCTGCCTAGAAAACATGTGCTACACATGCTAAACACATAAACACATGCTAGTAACATTGGAAACCATCAGGACCGTCAACATTCCATTTTTTTCTAATCTAGTAATTCTTCCACCATTCAGTGTCCCATGTTTGATGCTCTCTTGCAAAGTCCAAACGGGCAATTTTGTGGCGTTGAAGGAGACGAGGCCTTTGAAGATGTTTTTTGTTCCTAAAGCCCTTCTCTGGCAGATCGTTATCGGGCTACAGTCGACACCAGTAACGGCCTTAATTTACATTTTTTTTTGGGTCTACCACTTGATGTTTTTGTTCAATAACACTCAGAATCTTTTGAGGAATTCAAAATGACTGTCTTATTGTGTCAAACCTAAGCAGCGATAGTGAGTTGTGAGAGGCCTTACTTATGCAGCTCAACAATCTGACCACGTTCAGAGAGAGAAAGCTATTTGTCTTTGCCATCAGGTCATAACAGTGTGAAGAACTGACACAAAATGACATTGAATCCACATTTTTGTGTAGATTTTGGCTTTTAAAGGCTGTGGTCTTAAACGTTTGATCAGCCGATGAACAGCCTATTTCCGTTTAATTGTTGTTTTCAATAAATTGCTTACTCAGATTGTTTTTGTCTCACTCCCATTTCTTCTTTTTGCATTTTGAAACCCTACTTACAACCTTTTTAAGATCCAATAGTGCAAAATGTAAATGCAAAAATACATGCAATTTTTCAACTGGTCTTTAGATTTTGTACATATATAATTTATACTGTAGGAACCACCACATGCATTGACTTTCTGCCTCTGTGGATATCACAGTATCACCAAGGAGGAGAATGTTGCTGGTATTTGTCCAAGGGCAAAACCTAAATTTTGAGTAAGTGGCTGATATTTAACACTAGATGATGTAACAGAGGGAAGCAGGGGAAAAAAATGAAGGAATGAACAAGACAGAGGGGAAGGAGAAGGAAGGAACTACAGCTTTTATTTAGTCTTCACCACATGAATCTTGGATCAATCGTGGACAAGTAAAAGTCTGAGAGTTTTATCTACTTTTAATTGTTTAATCCATACATTCCGTGTCCAGGGAGTTCTGTCTTATTAGTACAACTGTGATCAAATCTGTGAGGATGTCTTGTAGTACTACAGAAGAAGTACAATGTCAAATGTAGTCCCATCTGGAAAACCGCCTCCCTGTTAAGCAATAGAACAATAACTGATTGAACATGTAGGTATTTAGAGGTGTTTCTGGAAAGCAAACTGGATATTATATAAATGGATATTAACAATAGGAGTAGTCATCATTTGGTTTTGTAGCATTGAAACAGACTTTTAAAGGTTCTTTGTGTGATATTTAGTAACATTTAGCTGTAAGACTGCAGACTCTAACAAAGAGCAGACAAATCCCTCCTTACAGTCAGCCATAGTTTGGTTCATCTGCTCTGGGAATTTTAGCCGCAGTGCTTGATAGAGATTTTGGCTCCTCGCAGTCATTCTCAGACAGGTAGAGGGGTTAAATACGTGATTGAAAACTGTAATTACTGGCCAGATTCTATCAGACGCAACCTGGAGGTGACTATAGCTCGACTCAGTGTCTCAATGTGGAAGCTTGGAAAAAATGGCTTCACTTTCCCGTAATGGCATTAAATGGTATCAGGTCATCTGTGTTTATATTTACTATGTTGATTTGGACTGAGATGAAAGAGCTGCAGAAGCAAGGAGAGCATTTTCAATACTTTCCCCCCTGACTTTAGCTCCTGCATTTTTAAGGGCATATTAACTGAGCATATTTGGGTGGTAATAAAGTATCTGAATGATGTTGGATATTACCTGCTGTAAAATGGAAAAAATAGACAAGAATACCACTCCTCTATAGATAGAAACATTGTAAGGCAACAAAAACACAATGATTATTATTTTTACA
>JAPTMW010000005.1:18754833-18770799 GCA_029822955.1 Ostorhinchus angustatus
CCCTCCCTCCCTCCCTCCCTCCCTCCCTGCTTACTTTCATTTATCCCTCTGAGCAGTGAGGAAGAGAGATGAAGAGATAGCGTATATACAAATCACAGAGGAGAAGAGCCCCTATATGAACATACACGTGATCCAGCAGCAAAAACACCACAACGTGCTCAAGAGCTTTGCCTCTGCAGCCAATCAGATCCGTCGGTTCTCCTCCAGGACTACACACCCCTTCATTCATAACAGAGTGGAACCTTCCAGAGCAGGTCTGATTGCAGGTCCACTGTACTGTAAGCACAATAATCACACACTTATGCACAGCGTAATTCACATCCATCACAGTTATGTGCTGTAATTGTCGGTTACATTATGTTTAATAAGGCATATTTACTCCAGTTCCTGTGGGGATATTCTACTATAGTACTATTTTTACATGAAATGAGGCAATTTGCCTGAGCAGCCTTTGGGTTTCAACTTATTTAATTCACTGTAAATATATTCTATTCTTTGTGTTACAGGACAATATATACGCAAAAATAAAACTAATGCACCAAACATCACCAATAATCATGAAGTGACACCATCATGTCAAATATAATGACGTCATTTCTATGGAATGTATCATTAATCTATGACAGATTAAAGGTGTCGTATGTAGGTTTGTGACCAAAACTGGTACAATCACATTCAAAATACTGTAGAGCCTGGTATCCCCTCCCTCAGGACTAGGGGTTACCAGATCCAGCATGAGTGTCTACTCCAAAGAACTACCATGGCAAGCAACGAGTCCTACACCAGTATTTATACTGGGCCCGGGCCACGGTCTCTTCTCCGCCATGGGAGAAGAGACCGCAGGCCCGGGCTGTGGGAGATCATGGGAGAGCCGGCATCGGTCTTCAAACTAAGCTGCAGCTCAGTGGGAACTGGTAACCTGGATGCTGAAACGCTACTGACTTTGTGATTGGGATAATAGGTGATGGGTGGAGCATCAGGCCAAAACACAAAATGACAACATACACATTACTTGTGGGCTTCCACTTAGCTTTTCAAATGTGAATATTCTGGCTGTGCTATGTAATGAGCCGCTTTCTCCTCTGTCTGTTATTGCCACTGAAAAGAAATAAGCGGAGAAATCAGGTCAATTAGAAAAGCTGGTCAGTAGTCGCTTTTCCATTGACCCTAAAATTGCGAAAAATATAACTTGCGCATAAAAATTTACCTATTGGAAAAACGACAATTTTGCCAAAACTCTCATTTTTTGATTCAAAGTTTTTGTGCTGGCAAGAGGTGGTTTTTCACAAATGGTATATCACACAAAACTGCAATGGAAAGACCTTTTTCCGCAACTAGAGTCACGTGAATAAAAAAAACTGATGTTGACAGATGTTACAACAAGCGAAGAAAAAGAGTTTTAAAAGAAACTTAGCCCAGTATGTTTGGATACACCAGGAAAAAGAATCATGTTTTAATTTAGTACAGGACAGAGGGGTAATATATAATAAGGAATATATCTGTAAATCAACATGCTATTAATGTTCATCGCCATGTTTATGGAATGACTTCTCATGTCATCTCATGATAATCTACCGATACCTTTAATGACAACACAGGCAGTCCAACAGAGAAATTAAGTTTTGTTTTCCAGCTGTTTCACAGCAGTTATGTTCGAAAGCACAAATATGGCCACACTTCTGTACAACAATAAGGGAAGAGTGAATCTAGTCAAACCACACGTTTCATCCTGAAGTGTTCATATCTCAGTCCTGTATTCAGTCTGAAACAAGCAAACCCAGAGACAAATACAGCCACACAGCAATGCAACTGCAGGAAAAGACACCACCACACATCTATTATGGGCTACAAATCAAACAAAATGGTATAATTTTATCAGTCTATATATAGATTTTTTCTTTTTGTTATTTTGTTGTTTTTTTTAAGGGAACTCCTCTATCTGTTATGCCTGTTAAGAGAAAATTCCCTGCTGCTCCCATAAAACCAGTTTAGGAGGCGGAAGGTAGCATACTATTCCTTAAACAAATTCACACAAAACAGGAAGACAAAAATGAAAGAAGCAACCAATTATACAACAAAATTCTACACGGTGACCACAGAGGCGTGGGCTGCAGCCGTTGGTGGTGCTGCTGACCCATTCTGTGTATCTGTATCCTTAAGGCTTCCTCAGTCAAATCTGTCAATCCTCGCATAGGAAAAAGGCAATACCCTGACAGAAAGAAGAGTCACGAAGAGATGAAGAGAGGGACGAACAACAAGACGAAGGAGACAGAGCAGAGTAGAGGGAAAATCCTCCTCCATATTCTGAGCGAGGGCTATATATTTCCATTACACTCCGTCTGACAGCTTTCCGATTTCATCTAGCATGCGGTGTATTGTTGCTGATTGGGCTCTGAGCAACTGCCGTCCACTAATGTCACACCAACCAACAGGCGTAGCAGCATATTATTGACATATCCATAAGAATGGGACATCTGCGCTTCTTCCAGCATATGGTGCTCATGCACACTTAATGGTCATACATACATGGAGGCCACTTGTCCTTGATGTTTTCATCCATGCATGCATGCTGGTATTATTACAGTACACTTATGTACACATGTACACGTTTCTCCCATGATAAACAGTATCAGTGCTATGTACGTTTATCTGCATCAGACCAAACAACAACAACATCCAGGTAAACAAGTGAGCATGATCAAACAGGCTGGGGCTAAAACGAAACCAGAGGGAGTGAAGCGCAGAGCTATTTGTTTGAACATACACTGTGTTAATGCTGATGGACTGATATGCAGGATGAGCTCCGGCTGCACAACACCATCTCATAATCCTGGCAGCTCAGGCCAGTGTCTGGGGAGAGCTCAGCAAATACAGTAAATCAAGAATGAAACAGACGAGACGTACAAGGTAAAACAGTCTCACCGTCTCTGAAAATGAAAAGGGATTCATCGCTCTATTTGGTTGTCTGTGGCTTATTTTATTCTCCATAGAAAACTAAAAAAAACTAAAACTAAAAAAAACCTAACTATATATGGGGTTCGAAAATTTCAGAGCCATATCCATCTATTACACTCTGAAAAAGGTTAGGTCCACCAAGCACACACTCAAACTGGAGGGTTTCCAGTGAGAGCACAGGTCAGACACAGCAGCTCCAAAACAACATCAATTCAATAATTCCTTAAAACCTTGGTCTAAGCCTTTTATTTTATTATTATTCTTTCTACAATACGTGCAAAAAAACATTGGCAGTAAAGTACATCCATGAAAAAAAACACACAAAAAAGAATTAGCAGATACAGTTTTAAATATATTCAACATAAATGCTCAATATCACTTTCAAACATAAAATGAGATGCTTGAATAAGTCCGTTAATTTATTTTTTTCATTTTAAGCCAAACATGAACCTTATTCATCTAAACAGTATTTACCAAATTGCCTTTTGAAACTTTAACGTCTTTAGGATTTATAATTTTAGCCTTGACCACAGAGGTTTTATAAAACTATTCATTATGACTGAATATGCCATTTATGAAGAAAGACACAAGTTTGACTAAAATCCCAATTGGATTAATGGTTTGCAGTGAGTTTAAGTGTTTAATCAGTGTAGCACTTTGACAGACTGATATTTGAGGATTTAAGTTATACCACAAGAGAAAAATGCTGCGCTTGTTCTTTCCTATGTCTTCCTATAACACCTCAATTAACAGATTTATGCACAATCTACTCTGGGTTTACATTAACGGTTCGAAACTGTCACTTGTTTTGATTCATCGTGAGCCAAATTGCTTTTCTTTTGCTAAACTTTAATTAGGAGGCCCACTGTCGACAGCAGGTCGGGCTGCAGAAAACATGACAACATTTTTAAACAGACTACTCCTAAGAAAACATCCTATGGCTCAGTGTGACTGTGTTTTGGCAGCAGTGGGAATAGTGGTAGGCGATATTTGAGTAAGGACTTTCCCAGGGCAGATTCTAGTAGTTCTCACAGAGGCCATGTTCATATGATGACCATCAGGAAACATATGGTTTCATTTTCAAGTGTGGTAGCGATATGTGTGCAACTGCACGAACTGTAAAATGAAAACACAGGGAGACATTCGTGCAAATACTAACAGCAAACCGGTGACCTCCTGACCATTTAATTTTCCTTTAGTTCACACTGCTTTTTAGCTACCAGGCCTTTCTGCACCTGGAGGAAGTATTTCATATATCTAAGTGTCCACATATATGTAAAAAAAAAAATACGACACATCTGAAGGCATTTACTCAAAAACACACACCCTCGCTTGCACAACTTTCTCCTGCTGAACAACTGTCTCCTCCTTTGAGAGAGTGAATTAGAAAGGGAGAGAAGGACTGAGAAATACAAATGAACAGTGCAACCCTGCCTCTGCTGTTGCTAAAGAAAACATTCCTGAGATGTATCAGCAGCACAGGGGGACATACTTGACCTAGTCAGTCACCCACATACACACAAACATGAAACCCTTGGATTGACTTGTCCACAGGCCCCATGCAGACGAGGAACAGAGGATCTGGTCAGTGTTAGTCACGCAACTGTCCCTCACACCACCACACACACAACACCAATCAAAAGCTAAATGTGTAACTTATCACTCAACATATTGCTTGGATATATTCTATTCTATTCTATTCTGATATATGGTATATTATTCTATTCTGATATATGGTATTTTAATTCCTTCTGCATCAAATTCTCGAACTACGTCCTGTTCTGAATATTAGGGTTCAAAACAGCTGCTCTTACACTGATCTAAAAGAACCAGTGCATCAGCGTATCTACTCTGAAACAATACCTCATCCTCTTAAGATAGAAATAGGGTTTTTTCACACATGACCCGGAAACGGCTTGAAACTACTGAATTTGAGAACCAATTCTTCCAGTTTACTTGTCAATAATGGATGAGGCGACATCGAAGTGTCACTGCTGTGTGCCCCAATGTACATCGAATAAACAAAGGCAACCATATTTAAGTTTTCATGGTTTTCCTTCAGATTTAGTTGACAAGAAGAAATGGGTCATTGCAATTCATCAAGATGAGGGGCCAAACTTCAGAATCCAATCAGGAAGTACGTTTGTGTGTAGTCGGCATTTCTGGGAAGTGGATTACCTGGGAAACATCAGCGGCATTGTGAAGGGAATCAAGAGTTTAAAGTAGGAAAAACACCAGAGTCCTGCACCGGGTCGGGTATCCATGGGTAACCCACAAAAAGATGTGGGGAAAAAACATAATACAAATTTCACAGGTACAGGTAAAATTCAATGAAATGTGGACAGGTAGCAGGCAAGGAAGTGTAAAAAATAAAAGAACATTCATGGATGAAATTAATGTGGAGTACATTTAATGATGATTATCATCTAATTTCCCTGGGGTTGAGCTTCACCTCTGTTTACATCCGGCCACAGACGTCACTGAGCAGCACATATTAGATTTATTGATGGCGTGCATGTTAGCCAAAAATGAAGCCCTTAAAAGTAAGTTACTGTGTAGACAATGTGTTTAATCACAGGATGGGTCGGGTTGCAAGTCTAATGTATGCGGGTACAGGCGGGTGCAGGTTTGGAAAAGCGGACCCCTGCAGGACTCTGGTTGCCTTTGTTTTTTCAGTGTACATTGGGACACACAGCAGTGACACTTCGATGTTTCCTCAGCCATTGTTGACAAGTAAACTGGAAGAAGCGGTACTCAAACTGAACAGTTTCAAACTGTTTCCAGGTCATGCATGAAACCCCCCCATTAGGAACACAATAGTCTCTGCTGTTTTAAGGATAATTCTGCTTTGTTTTTGTAAGAATTCAGTAGGAAATTATGTCATTTCTATATCTAGTCACATCACAATCAAAGCAAATGTGACAAGCAGTGGATGATATGAAGGAGCATGGAATCAAGGGAGATGTTGTTTTCACCACTACTGCTGATGAAAACAGGACAGGATCATGCTTTGCCAAATGGTAATCTATTAAATTCTGTTCATATTACATTTAGTATATCAGATGCGCAGAGAATCTGAATTGTTTTAAGCAGCTTTTAAAAGTCATTTTTTTCCATCAAGCATTTTTGTAGTCCAGCATTATGCAGTGGGTGTGTTTGACTGACTGTATATGCTAGTTATGTACATATGTATGCGCATGTCCATTGGCGTGTCTGCTTTGCCCTTGTATGTTGTCAAGGTTTTTGTTTATCATTCTCATTCTCTTGTTGTATTTTGTGTGTGTTTTAAAAAGTGCCATATAAATAAAGTATTACTTAATTACTTACATATATATTCATGGCTTGTCATTCCATTCTAATGAAACAGTTATTAAGTACAGGGTCTCACAAAAACTTGACATCATTTGAGATGTCCGTATCGGTCTGACTACATGGTCAGGAGAAATATACTTAATAGGATTGATTTTGGAAATAAAATGTTTTATTCTACAAATTTCAAATGAAAAATTTTATTTTAGTAATTTTATAATGTTCCAAAGTTATTACAAATGTTCAATGTGTGCGCTACTTGAGACACGGCGCACATCAACTCAGTTGTGGAGTCCTTTTTTCCGACACAAACAGCCTTCCTTTTGAAACTTCTTATGCCACGTCCAAATCTGCTTCCCTGTTGACGCTTGTTTATGAAATTTTCTAACAAATTCACGTTGCACATTCACATTTGACTGAGTTTGGGCTTACTTCAATACACAGAAGGCCTTTTCTGTTGCACTAAACAGCATGTCTATTCCTGAAAGCAGAACAATAAAAATGATTACACCTCTCGGAGCAAAAAGAGCAAACAACCTTTAAACAAATTATTAGGTGATGAAATGATGTCAAGTTTTTGGGACACCCTGTAGTACTAAATGCTAGCTTTAGTTAGCAGTATATGGGGCAATTCACAGGCAGAAATCCACTATTGAATTGAATATTGCTATAATTTTTCCCCAATGTATTTTTTCATTATGTTTTTGAACATTTAACACTGTAGCTAATAAATAGTCAGATTTCTACAGCTCTTGGGTGCATTGATTTCATCTGTGATCCAAAAAGATTGATCTACCATAATTAAGCAATCATCAAAAAAGTTTAAAATTATTTTCCCGTTAATTAGCCTCATTAATTTAGCACTGCATAAACAAACCATCATTGAATTAGGCTTCTGCTTGTCAGAGTTTGTGCATGTGGAGACTTTAATAAAGATCCTTGTGATGACTGAATGAACAGTGGAGGACAGGACAGGTGGTCCTCCACGTTTTAACTGCACACACAGTCACATTACAGGATGTTGCACCACTCAGCAACTTGTTCATTATATCTGAAAATGCTGATGTAGCCTCGTGAAAGCCGTTATGTCATTACTCTTGTCTTTACCAGCACTGCTGTGGTGGAGAGAGCTGAAAACATTAGCAGTCCCAGGCCTTTAAACTAGCTGCTGCAACTGTGTCATCTTAGTAGAGGTGTAGCGTATTTAAGTCATCAAATCATTTCAGTTCATTACAGTTCAATGCAGGCAATAGATGCCAAGGGACATTAGGGCCCCTGAACAAGCAATAAAGACCTAACTTACTTGTAAGAGGTGCAATAACTGCAGCTGCCCTCCCCACTTTAGGTAAAATATGCAAAACAAATACATATCTCATATTTTGATGGCTCTTACAAACTGAATTTCTTATGATTGAAGATAAAATGTCGATAGTAAGTTTAATAAATATATATAAGAATCCAAAAGCTAAAAAACAAAATCCTTATGGATGCCTTTGAAGTGACGACATGAATTGAAGTAGCACTTCATGAGTCAATCTGAGTGAGAAAGAGTGATCACAACAACTCCTCCGTTCTAAAAACATGCTTTTGACCTTGGAAGTTTAGTGCTAGTCTTGAGTAAACAAGCAATCTTTCACTATCCATCACTGTCTATCTCACTCTCACTCACACGTACAAACACACACAGTTTGTGCTGTATAGTCATCTTATTCAGTGAGACAGCCTCCACCTCTCTCATGCACACTCTTGCCTGTTTCTATAATAAACAAAAACAGCTCTGAATAGAAGCTACAGGGACCAATTAGGCAGTCAACAGTGGGCTGGAACTGGTTTACGGCCAACTAATAATATCCACTAACCTCCAATAATCCTCCGCTGGATGCGATGTAGATCTGGCCCACCTACACACTTCTATAATCTCTCCTTCTGTCAATCTCTGCCTGTTTTCCTTCTGCTCTCAGGACCTTTCAGACTCATTATAGTTTCCTCCAGCATCCTATTCCATGCTCTCCTGTCACCATTTGCTACCTTCAGTACAAAGGTGACCACAAATGTTTTGTTTTGTTGCCTTATGATCTCTCAGGTGCAAGAAAAGAGCAATATTTAAAACAAAGAATGTGTCCCAATGGAAGTCAGCTGCACACACAGATACACAGATATGCACACACTCGACCTCTGACACAAGTAATGGTGTGTGTGGGCAGGGTAATATCATTGAGAATGGGTTAATGTGCAGCCAGTGGCTTGCTACTATAAGTCTCCATGATGGGTGTGCGCTTGTGTGCGACTCAGTATATCACCCTGACTAATGTGGGGCCTGGTCTCTACAGCAGACAGACGGACAGCTGGAAAATATGGAGCTTAGGCATCGTAAACACACAAACACTTCATAAATCCTGCTCTCAGCTTTATGCCTGCAATTTGATATGTGATAAGTGTACCTTAAAGCTGCAGTGCCTGATAGTTCTTTGGCATTACTGAACAAAAATGTCATCGTTACCTTTCAGTGAATTGTAATCTAGCCGGTCTGAAAAGCAACAAGAATTGTACCAACGCCTGTGGAGCCTGTTTTTGAGGCATACCCCATGACTTTGGATACTCACAGGTGTGGATACGTCACAGCTATAAACAGATGTGACTCAGAGGCTTGGAAGGTGTTTGGGAAGGTGTGTACTTTCATTTTTCCCCCTTATTTCAGCTCCCGTAGCTTTAATACCGACAACAAAAGCTGCTGTACAAGTACAGTTTTGTAAAACATGAAGGCATAGGCTTGAACATTTCAAAGTGTGACTATACCAGTATTCTGTAAAGCTATGAGGTAAATGAGAATGTATCACAATTTAAAGCAGCAAAAATAGACTGCACCTTTAAGAATGTCAAAGAGCAGCAGTGTTGACTGAGGCGTCTTTGAAAGTCGCTGTGTTTGTGTGCAACAGTGTGACAGAGAGCTAAGGCATGCAAATGGTGAGTTCTGTAGCCCAGTATAGTCAACAATATTTACTATGCAGGACGAAACCTCTGAAAACAGAAGAGATAAAAACAGTCATCACCAGACTGTTGATAAACAAGGCTCACAGAAAGAACCAAGGAAGATGAGTAGTATAATTAGACCATGTATAAGTTTGGTGTTTACAAAGAGTTCCCTGTATAAAGTGTATAGGTGTAATGTGTTAGAGGTTGATTTTTCCATTCGGGTCACAGACACCACTGATTCTATAGGGGATTCTAAAATATCAGAATATTTAAGTCTCATATAATGTCCTCAATCCCCAAATGTAAACTCTTCATCAAAATTACTGCTGGGATTAATTGCATTTTATAACAAGTAACATTTTTCCCATTTCATAAGCAATCACTGCTAAAGCTGGCTTAATTAATGAATGCATGTTTTAGCATAACACACTTTTTTCATTGTATTTTCCAAGAACTATAATAAGTAGTTGGATATTTGCAACAAAATACTGAATAGGAGTTTAGCTTGTCTCTCCTCCTACCCATTAACACAGGTAAAAAAAAAAAACTATTTTTCTGTCGGATTACTGGAAGTTATTCTGAGAAATCATTAAAAATAAATAATAGAAAACACAAATACTGAAAATGCAAGACTTGACCGGTAGCATTTTTATTATTCTTTGGGGAAATACAATAAAAGTTCAGGAGCCCACGCACACAGACACATCGACTTTGCTCTGAAGTCAGCATAAACTGTAGTTTCTTCTCCATCAGCACCTTCTCCTTGGTTTGTGTCCACGCTCACTGCACTTCAGCCCGCTCAGCTCTACTAATCATTGATGGGTTAAAAAAAAAGAAAATGACTTGTGCTCAGTTGCTGACAAACCTCTTCATTGCAGGGGCAAGGGACACCATTTATCACAGCAAACAATTAGGCTCTAACAACTCTCAGAGGAAACGATTTGGCTAATGGTGACATGGGGAAATGTGCTTATTAGGCAGAGTAGATAACACTCCAATAACCTCCATGGATGGGGGCGTGACCACACTGCCATCAGGAATATAACATTTTAAAAATTAAAAGGGACGCTTGGCCATCAACACGTCGTGTGCATTAATACTTAAATGCAGAGCATCACTGAACCGTGACATCATCAATATGCTGCAAGCACAGAGAGAAAGCAGAGGAGCGAGGGAAAAGAAGAAGGTCATTTTTGTTGATGAGAAATGACAGCAGAGGCAGGCTGGATGCTCCCAGAGCTAAAACGCTCACCCTGCTGTCAGCGAGGGACCGATGAAAACTGTGAAAGATCTGCTGTGTTGGAAAGGTGCCATAATGAAACAACCTGTGGCAGTGCTGGTTTACATGCCCCAGGACATACAAATCCACTTCAATGTAGAAGAGAGGCAAGACCTTTATGGAACACGTCATATGTTTATTCAGACACAATTAAAACTATTCGTTACGTTGGTGAGGTCCTGGGCTCTTGAGGGGGCACTTAAGGGTCTTGTTCTTTTTCTGCATGGTTGAAAAACTGGCAAATGATTGTTTCCAGATCAGAGTCAGAAAGTGTCATTCCTTTAAACTAGTTATAAAATATGATCTATGAGACACTTAAATTAGGCAGAATTTCCACAATTACCTTCCAGAATATTGTATTTCTTGTAATTTCTATCATCTACTCCTGAGTATGTTTTTGAGCAGCAGAAACTCTACCCTATGACACAAGGCTTTGGCCAGCTACAGGTGTTTTCAGACAGGTAGGGAGGTTGAATACAGTGTGTAAAAAAGTATAAATACAGAACACTGTTCACATTCAGTCAGAGGCAAAACTGCTGTTCTACTTTGTCACTCAACACAGAAGCCTAGGAGAGTGTCTTTCCTATTCCACAGACATTATGTCATTTCTGCTTATATTTAGCTATTTGACTTGAACCGAATGCAAAGAGCTGCAGAATGGAAGGTGGCATTTTGAGCATTTTCACCCTTGATTTCTTGATGAGATGAACATTTGCCTTCTTGACTAAAGATGAGCCTCCTGTGTTGCAGTGCTTATCTGCATCTGTGGGGTATTTATCAGAAAAACTGTTTACGCAAAGAGGCTAAAAGTTAGTTTAACAAGAGACATTATTTAGTTCTAACATCATTTCAAATTCAGCTTTTAACTACAAGGGTTTTTTTAAAGGTATCTGTTTGAAGTGGATTGCAGCAACACCTTTGGCCGGAATCGGTGGTGTTTTTCTGGAACAAAGACTCCGCTGCCCATGAGTACTGGGAACTATTGTTGTAAGGGCATTACTCTAGACAAGGTATGCATTTGTTTTGAAGCTAATGAATAAAGAGCCTTCTTTACAACTCTGCATTCAAGACAGCAACTTGCAAGGTGCAAAGCGACAAGGTAATGTATCTATTTGTGTTATGTAGCGCTATTGTTTGAGACAATTACCAAACTTCATGAAGTCAGTTTGTAGCATAGTTTAGTGTCCAGAAGGTGAGCAGACTATCTGTTTAGTGTTACTCACAGACCGGTGCTCTTAGACGTGTCCCAATAATATAATTTGCTCTAGTTTTTCCACAGAGTATTAAACCATTTTCAGAAATTCCTTCAGTCATTCAACATCTTCAGGATTCAGCATTAGCAGTTCAGCACTAGCTGCTTCAGTCCTCTGCATTCACAGCACAACTTCTTCACAAATTGCTATTCTACTTTTATAATTGTCTTGTACCCAAAGGGTAGTTTAGTATCCAGGCCCTGGCATAAACATTAAATTTCATACATAGCTATTTCAGTCTCAACTTATGTAGCTCTTAGTTTAGACTGAAACAATGCTCCAAATAAAACATATTACCAACACCACAGAGCTAGCCGTGCAACTAACACAGAAACATTTACTAAATGTGTGACTGAGCTACCAACAGCCACTGTAGTAAAATACATATGAGTAAAGAAAAGAAGCATTAGATACCTGTCTAGAAGGAAGAGGGACAACTCCAGATCTGTTTTCATTCCTTTTAATTCCCTTAAATCTCTCCATTGGTTCAAAGCAATACAGAGGTTTACCAGTGTTTTAGCCCCTGATCTATCACTCTCCTGTTTATCTTTCTTCTGCTCTTCTGTCCTTTTTCTGTGTGCCAGTCCAGCTCCAGCACCAGTGTCCACCATTACAAGAGAATAAATCCAAGAAATCCCTTTCTTTAGGAGAAAGGACAGATCTGACTCTTCACTCGTTCGGCTTACTTCTCACTGCTAAACTTTGCTGGTCAGCGTGGTGTTGTCATAGAGACGTAAGTCTGCCGTAAATCAGTCCGGTCCTATCTGATCCAACCAGGGAAGCTGAGAAATACCATTTGGAAATAACCTATTTTGGTATTGATAATCTCATTTTAAATTGTGGACTATGATCAGGCATATGTATACATAAAAATGACACTTTTTCAAGATCACAGAGAAAGTCCTCACAGGACCTTTAAGTATTGTTTATAAGAGGATCATGATGGTGGGTTTACTATGTTTACCTGTTGGTTGACACGACAGTGTGAAGGGCCATGGTGAATGAGGATGCGAACAATGTCCACATCTCCCCGCCAGGCGGCAAGGTGGAGCGGGAAGCAACCTTTGCTGTCAGCCACATTTGTGGACGCCTCAAACTGGAGCAGCTTCAGTACCACCTCCCTGAGAGACAGACACAGAGTACACATACAGATCCATAAACCAACAGTTAGAAACAGGAGAAAGGGAGGAAATGAGGAGAGCTGAAATTCCATACTATAGCATGCTCTTCATTTTTAACCACTTACAACAGAATACATTTGCTTTGCAGTTTTTCTGTTTGTACAATTAATATTTTGTCTTTTAACTGAAGAGCAACCTGAAATGTTAATGTAATGCAAATGCCTGAACAGGTAATTCCCTCTGGGATCCACACTCCGAATTTTGCAGCATTTTATCTTTGTTAAACATGATGTTTTCATACAGTATGGGTTTAATATACCTTATAGATCAGCTGTGCAAAATGCAGGAGTGTAATTTATTCTATTTATTTATTTTCTCTTGCATTATACTATGGTGTTTTCACTGAAGAATAAAGACCACAGAGAGTGGATGCAATTAAACCAGACAGAAACCTCACACAATACAATGTTGCACATGTACAATTAGAAAAGTCCAAATAAATCGAGTTTAGTCTGCTTTAATAACTGCTTTCCAATCCTCTGTCCAGTGGCTATTTATTTACATCACAGACATATGTGTTATTTAGTGCACACTGACTTTACTTACCTATACTGGTTATTTTTCTGACTATTTTATTTTCCTTCCATAACTACGTAACAAGATCTGCAGCCTTAATGAGACCATGCAGCCACATGATCTGACTGGCAACAAGTTGGTGGTTACTAGAAACACCTCTTGTATTCTGAGGCAGATTTAGGGCACTGAGGGATTTAAATTCTTGCTGTTGGTTATCTATACTGACGATGATACAATGAAACATCTAACACATCAGCGTTCTACACAAATCCTATCAGTTGTCCCTTTGTAAGTGGATATAAATAAATAAATATAAAATTATAATTGCAGTGTTGTGCAAGTTACTTCCAAACTGTAATACATTACTGATTAGTACATGTTACTGTTATTAAAAGTAATTCTTTACCTTAGAATATTACTGTCTCAGAATTGTAATGAATTACATGACTCCTGTATTACATCTGAGTTACATACAGACTCTCATCACAAATGCCCCCACACACACACACACACACACACACACACACACACACACACAAGAGATAGGCTTTGCCATTTTTTTGATTCCTTAAGGTCTCACGCTCTTGCTGGTTTTTTTTTTTTTTTTTCATTTGAGCAATTCAAATATGGGTGAATAGCAAACGCTATCGCATACATACCGAGTGAAATATTACTGAAAATTACTGAAAATTGATAAGTAATGCCTACCACTGCATCACAGCAAACAGTAATCCGTTACTGTAATGCATTACTTTTGTAACTCATTACTCCTAACAGTGTTTATAACTGATTCTTGTTGGTTTCCAGAAGAACACTAGTCCTACTTTTTTCTTAAAGATGTTTTGAAAGTGCTACATTAACTCTGAACTCTGTGAATATCAGCGAGTGTCAGTGTAAAATAATGCTGCTGTCTTCTAATCATGTGCTGCGACAGCCTTTCATGTTGTTTACGCCACAGCTTTGTGTAGCTCAGTTTTTGAAATGTGTCTTTGGTTTAGTTCGTATCAATGGCTGCATAAAAGACTGGTTTTGTTCACAGATTGCCAAATTGTTTGATGCATAAAACAGCTAAGAATCAGCTAACACATTCATTACAATTGTTTCTTTATAAAGTGGATGTTTTCTGTGATATTTGCTGCGTAGTAAAACCCATCATCCATCATTGTGTTTCCAGTAAACCATTGTTTTTACAGTTGTGTATCTGTCAGTGGAACCACTGTGATGCCCCCACTAGTTTCTGGACTGTTGTTTTAATGCTAGGAGTATTTACCATTGTTGTGTTAGCTCTTTGGAGTGAGAAGCAAGGGCGGGGCTTCGGGGGGGGCTGGGGGCACAGTGGTCCTTGTCCTGGGCCTTTGGGGGGCCCGGCACAGAAAAGCAGGCCCTGACCCCATCTACCAAAGGAATGGATTTTCTCACTGTCAAACCTTCCTGCGGTATTTTAAAGAGCACAGGTACTGCACTGACTAAACCTGTGTGTTCGTGCTTATATAAGTTGCCCCAGCCTTATTGTGTCATGACGGGGTAAAAATGTGAAAAGATTAACTTTGGTCTTGTTGGTTTGTTCAAAACATTGCATACAAGTGTGTGTTGCATGGCTGGCTTCATATTCACTGTCACAGTTTACTTTACAGTGTGTAAATTTACAAATGGATCACCGATATTGTCTCCAAATGTATTTTTGGTAAAATCGACATCAATAGTCATCCAACAATGTAATCATCAACCACTAGTCAACAGAGAGTGCAGACATGTGGATCTACACGAATGGAATCATGAGTGGCAGTTCATATAGGCACAAAAGTGGAGCGACAAAACGAAAAAAAAGGAGAAGAGAGAGTAAGAACAAGACAAGTTACAGAAGCTGGACACTTTTTTGTCCTAATCCTCCTGGAGATGAACTAGCAACTGCTAGCAGTGATTCAAGCCCGTTAGTACTGGCAGTGCGGTGATTTACAGGTACAATTCTAACAACCACCGACGGTGTATAAGTGATGTGTGAGTTAGTTAGAAAGTGTTGAAAGGCGCATCTGAAGAGTGAAATTAGGAGATATGCACAGACTGGGGAGGTTCGTAAGACCGGGGAAAGTGTCTCCATTTTGAATGTCTGGGGTTGCCATAGATTTACGAAGTTAAAATGGGGTCACGAGACAAAAAATGTTGGGAACCAATGAACTAACGATTTTGTCCATTGAGAATGAATGAGCCAAGACGATGGACATATGGAGCATTGTGGACGAGTTTGTGGGCGCACAGTGTGCCCTTTAAATAGTGGTGAGTAGGTCTACTACTTTTTATTGAGTTTGTGCTTGTACATGAACTTGTGGGCCACCCTGCCTACTTTACAAAATGTTCTATCTATTGATCCAGCCGCCTACTGTGCGTCTCAGGAGTTGAAGTGTTTCGTTAAAGTTGGCGTCAGAATGATGTGGTCATTATCGGTGGTGCTAAACTGCTTTGAATTTGTGTTTTTATCATTAGGGGTCAGGTAGCCTAATGT
>JAPTMW010000005.1:18831780-18843761 GCA_029822955.1 Ostorhinchus angustatus
CAAAGTGAAGAAGAGCGACCTTGGTTGTCCCTGATATGTCACTGAGTGGTTCAGTCGATAAGGTGAGCCACTGCCACGTGGATCCGAGGCTTTTTCAGGAGACAACAGGAGCACCATCTGAGGTCTTATGGTGATTAGGTCACTTCTGGTCTCAGATACAGATTGCTTTCACATGTTCCGCACTGGAATCCACGCAGTCTGTATCCAGGACTACCTTCTCAGCAGGACTCGGGTATGGTACTCGCGCATGGAATATTTGCATTCACATTGATAAAATTAAGTGGACTGTGGAGTTCAATGTACTCGGATACAGACTTGGGTACCCAGTGTGAAAACGTCCTAAATATTAAGACAAACAACCTGACACTAGTCGCTTTCATTGACCCTCAAATGTCGCAAATATAACTTGCGCATAAAAATTCACCTCATGGAAAAACAACAATTTCGATAAAACTCTCGCTTTTCGATCAAAAGTTTTTGCGCTGGCAAGAGGTGGTTTTTCGGGCGTTGCAAAATTGGTAGATTACGCAAAACTGTAATGGAAAGACCTTTTTTCACAACTACAGTCAGGTGAATGAAAAAACCCGGATGTTGACGGACGCTACAACAAGCGAAAAAGAAGAGTTTTAAAAGGAACGTGACGCAGTATGTGCAGACACAGCAGGAAACCACATCATGTTACTCACTCTACAGGATAGAGGGGTAATATATAAAAATAATGAATATATCTGTAAAACAACATGATGTGTACGTTCATTGCCATGTTTATGGAATGACTTCTCGTGTCATCTCACGATAATAAATAAACAAATCATCGCATTTGTGATTTAATGGAAAAACAGACATTACGCACTTCTGTTTTTTCAACATTTAGTAAATATCGGTAAAGTTTTGCGAATATATCCAATTGAAAAGTGACTACTGTGTCACACATGGAAACAAAGAGACCTTCAAATTAAGCATTAGAGTCAAGTCTGACTGAATCTGATCAGTAATAACATCTGTCAGTCACATATTAAACTACCATACCCGTCTGAAAATGGCTGTGAGTCCACAGAGTTTGATTAATTTTTGTTTCTTCTAAAACCACTTTAATTACAATAAGATCCTTATGGAATTTTTGCTCAACAACACCAAAAAACTATCAGACACTGCTGCTTAAAACGTAACTGCAAAAGCTGACCCTACGTGAACAAACTGATGGCTTATTGTTGACCTTTCAGGGTCATTTCCATTACATAATGCAACAACAGATATGCATAAATAGGGGTGTAAAGTCATAATCCACAAGGATACAGTTTTTACAAATCTTCTCCATGAAACTTGAGTGGTTTGGGGCCTGTACCACAACGGCAGAAAAGTCTAGAAAAGTGAGTTCCAGACATTTACTGAATGTCAATACCTCCATGCCTTTCCCCAGTATCAAACACAGGTAAAAATGCGACAAAAATGTGTGTGGATTAAAACACAGTGAAATATTTGCATTTCATATCCATGTTAGTGTGGACAGTCCTCAAGTAGCTCTTCTTTATATTTAACTCATATATTTGACTCACTGTCTCTTCACCTGCTCATACTCAGTGAAGGTTTTGGCAGCCAATGTTTAATCATATAGAGGATGATATGGATAGCATAAAACACATATAAAGACGTGAAATTTGAAAGAAAGACTCTTCAAAGGAAACAGGGAGAGAGGAAGACTGGGCTAAAGGTTGTGTGAAGGTTGGATTTCTAATTTACAGAGCTGTCCCTCAGGGTTGCCAGGTGTGTGAATGTGCATCATATACAGCCTTAAGCTGCAGACACACAACACCTCCAAGCCTACACTTTCATATCAGAGCTTCAGACCTGTCTCTCATTTCTTCTCCTTTTCTCAAAATAGACACTTTTTTCTTCAAAGGCTATTTTTTCCCACATTCACTTGTAGGTTTTCCTCTTCTTTTGTTTTTTTTGTGAGGATGGGGAACTGCTCAACTTTTCCGTTCAAAGGAAAAATTTCTCTCAACTACAGTGTGAATTAAAGTGGGAAAAAAAAAAGAAAAACCATAAAAACATCCTGGCTCAATTGCATGTTATCCACGCTTGGTTTTATCTCCATCTCTCCAATGTCAGTGTAAGACCAGAATAAGGCACCACAGGCAACTCTAACAGTCACACGAAAAGCTTTTTTGGATACTGATTTGCTTTCTCATCAGTTGAAGGAATCTCACGCTTAACCATCATGCATAAAACAATCTGCAGGATAATTCATACCCGGTCGCTTTTTGAGCCTCATGCTTGTCGGGGGTAAGTGACTTCTGAATTTGAAGGAAAGCAAAATGAGCACTCTGTGGAAGATATATTCACAATTTTTCATTCAGGAGTTTGGGGGCAGATGAATATTTGATATCTTTTTTAAAAAGACTCATTCATCACGTAGCTCACAATGGCCAGGGGACGGCTGGGAAACGAAGGATGAGGTTACGGCGAGACAGACTTATGGAGAGCGTCCAGTTATTGAGGCTCATTATCAGGAAGACAGAGTACACTGGTGACAAAAATGTACAGAAGGAAAGGGCTGAAATGTGGCACTGGATAAAGTTCAATCTGTATTCAGAGTAGTTGAAGTCAGAGATCTTGAGTTTTAAAGTTTTCTCATCCAGAAACTAATTTAACTTTTTAAATTTGTGGGTCAGCCTCTTCAATAAACCTTTAAGAAGTCAGACTCCATCATCTGTAATGGAGAAGATGTGTTACAGGTTCCAACTCTTAAAGTCCCCTATCCTTATCACTTAAAAAGGACAGACACTGGTGTTAAATTCTTCACTTTGTACAAACATTAACATGACTGACAGGATCATTTTAATTTTCTGTTCAATACAGTGTTTCCCACTGATGATGGTGCACTGCCACGGTCTTATAATGAACCCAAAATATTGTGGTAAACAGAGTGTTACTTAACCATGTGGCTAATGATGTAAATTAATTTTGGGATGAATCCGGAACGTGCTGTTAATGTTACAATGCATGATAATGAAAACAAAACTAACCACAAAAACTACAGTTTACAACATATGCACATGTGCACTAAACGCTCCACGGAACCAGACCCTGAACCAGAGTGTCTAAAACCATGAGAGCTGCAGGAATCAATCCAAGTCAATCAGATAAGATATAAATGTGAATGGCGACACTGATGTCATATGTTTAACAAATGTATACACATATATAAGTACCGTTAGGTTTATATACAACTACATACACTATAAACTTATCAATAGTTTATTTAAAAATAGTGCTGTCAAAAGATTCAAATTTTCAGTCAGATTAATCACATGGGTGGCTATGGATTAGTTTCAATTAATCACAATTAAATATCATTAATTTTTAATTTATATTAATCCCATTTCATTTTGCATGAGCAAACAGACTCAAGAAAGAAGGGAATATACTGGATATGTACTTAACATGTAAACACCTTCAACAGTTTCAACAAAACAACTTCAAACAATTGTTCCATGTTTTGTTTTGTTTTTTTGTCCTCATATTTCCTTCCAGGGGGCCAACGTGCTGTTTAGTGTCTTCCATCTTGATGGGTTGGTTCTACTGCCTGTCACTACTGGATCAACTGCACTAGAACGATGGTAACTCTACTTGGACAAACCGGCCCAAATGCATTGCCAGAGACACTGATAGTCATTCCGCACTGCAGATGGGTTAATTGCATTAAAATGTTTAACCAGATTTATCATGATGACTGTCCCCATTTAACTGGACAAAAACAGTGGATGAAAGTAACAGAATTAACATTTAATCATTTACTATCATTTTTTAACATAGTTTGACTCGTGTTCTTAAAATAATAGCAGCTTGTTGCGTCTCATTCGTCTGCTGTGAGTTCAGTGTAGAACTATAGCTATGGCACTTTATTATGATTTTGTAACTTGGACTAATATTTCAGCTGCATATTTAAGTTATATTTATATTTTGTTATATCTTATCTACCATGTTCATTTTTTAAGAATGACGTTGAAAAAGTAAAATGTGAAAAGGCACAAAGTTAACAAATACAATATCATTACTCAGAATTACAGTATTTAAATGAAAATTAGTCATGAACTCAGATTTCAATATTGGGATAGTATTACGCCTAATGAAGAAGAGACAATGCTGACACCAAGTGACAATATTTCTCAGAAACCTGAAATCTTATTTAACAGTCTCAGGCCATTTTACACAACTCTACATAACAATATTGTTGTGTGTACTTTTTCTTTTTCCCTTATTTTAAGACTGAATGATTTATTGTTCATCTGATTAAAAATGGAGGACCTCCACTGTGCACCCTCATCTGTGTTTTATGTTTTTCATTTTATTATGTAAGACGGTAAGATGTTGACTATGGTAAACGAGCATTGCGTGCCATATTAGTATGTTAGCACCAGTGACCAAGTATGAGCACATGCACTTACTGGAAAAGTTTTTGTAGAAAAAACTATTGTTATATGAATCATATGTGACTGAATGAAGTGCTGGATGAGAGAGACACACCAGCTTTGTAAATAAGGACATATGGGTTGATGCTATCTTAATAAATCATACATGACTGAGCTGTGTTAGCTAGACATGACATGGGATACTTTGTACAGTGTGTTTTACTGGTGTCTGAATTCATTATGTCCATCACCACTTTCATGATACTGCATCTATATAAGGTTGTATCACATATTAACATAAACAACAGTGTGTGCATGTGACATCGACAGCAAGAGAAGAAAACACCAGGCAATGTGTTGCAATCAGCAAAGCCTGATGGGAAATGCGTATCCCGTGGGAGGCTGTCAACTCCAGGTTATTCACTTCCTGGATTTCCCAGCAAATGCTGTCAGCACCAAAGAGGAGGAGGAGGAGGAGAGGAAGAGAGGAGGTAGAGGGGAATCAATCACTGAGAGAATTAAAGAGGCCAATATCACACAGAGTCACGCAGAAGCTCATCCTGCAGCTCAATGACTCTCACAGGTAAAGACCAGTGTTACCTACGCCTGATGACAAACTACATAAGATACCTGTAAGCAGACATATGTCAGGAGAAACACACACACTGGTACAAGCTGTGCTTAATATTCATATGCAGTGTCTGGGTGACAGGCTGAGGAGGTGTTCAGTCACTTTGAAAATGTAATCTGAGGTGATTAGTAATAGGGAAAACTCCACAGAAAGATGAAAGCTTTTCTGGTCTTTGTCATGGAATAATGTGTCAAACTGCAGTGCAATACAGTTGCAGTTGTCACTCTCCTTTGTCATGGTGGTTTTGCTCCATCTCTTCCTTTCTTTATGTCACTTCACATGTATATTTCATGTGTGTCTCTGTGCATAGTGTCGGTATGGGCTTATGATGCATCATCATGTCTGTCTCTTCTTTTGTTCTGTCTCTAATTCTGCTGGATTGTCACTTATTGTAGCAGCTGGATGGTTTAAAGTAAATATTGTACCAGAGACATGCTTGCATAGCTTATATTGGTATATGTATAAGAAAACATTGCATGAACTGGAGATTCTTGTGAAAAAAAAAAGAGGAAGTGGAAGTTGGGCTGTCATGATGAAATTTTCACACAAATAATCGCCATCAATGATGTTGTTTCCCTTCTGTGTTCATCGTAGGTTAGTAGTCTAGATGCTCTTAGTAGTGCAGATTTGACATATATGCCTATAGCTCAAATAAATGCAATTAGGATTATTTAATATACAAGTCAGGCGTGAAAGATTTTGCAGTCCAAGATACTGAATAATGGCATAACAACATTTTTTTTCAGTTTCTTTAAAATAATGTACCAGGACAAACATCAAAAGCCAAGTTCAGCCACAGAAGTTCAGCCCTACAAAACACACACTGGCACCGAGTTGCAAAACTTCCCTTCAATGCCTTTCAGCTAACACTTGCCCGACCCACATAATGACATTAGCATTTGGAGCCCTCTTCACTGCACATCTTATCTACTTCAAAAGCAGCGCTTCATTAACTACTGCCATCATCACAGAGCAGAGCGGCTGGAATGTGTGTGTCTACACAACACATGCAGTGCTACGTGGGGTCACAGATTTGTAGATTAGTGTGACAGACTGGACGTCACACCTCTCTCCGATCCTCTGGCTGCATGTTGCCTCTGTCTCCTCCACTTAGTATCAACAGGTTTGACTCTGCACGACACAACACAACAGGACCAGAGGAGTTAAAGTCCAGTCCATCAGGTAACTGAAGTCCTGAAGCGCTCTCAAACCTACCAGAGCTCATGGACAAAAAGTGGACTGCAGACTATGTTGTTGTGTCACTATGGTATTTCATATGTTATTTTGGATTCAAAACAATAAACAAATTAGCTGATCTAAGTAACTGTTTTACAAAGGAAAATTGTGGTGATGCTGTGAGTCCAGTGGTTTAGAATAAAGTGATATAATGAGATCAATAACATTAGACTGACAGAGTCTGACAGAATGACACATGGTCTGAAGTAATGCTTTTAAATCAATATCATGGCATAGAGCTGCACTAGAATAATATTAAGTGTAAAACTCTACAACATCATGGGAATGGGAAATCTAAAAAGGCATTTGACCTGTTTTCATCTACAAAATCCAGATTTTTACATTTTTGTCGATTTTTATGTATTATCACCATAAAATCATGATTGGGTTTACTGTTCAAAACATGTTTTAGTGTTTAGTATTATTTTAATCAGTTGACCTAACTTTTCACTTTGACCTGTAAAGACACAGGTTGTTTCCACCCAACACATTTTCATCTGATAATTAAGTTTACTTATAATTATCCAAGCATTTTATACACTGTTTGGTGTAAAGGCATAAATAAGAGAAAAAGACTGAAACAGGAAGAGCACAATGCTTTTTTGAGTCACTTGAATTAAAGATGATCCATGTTGATTTTCGGCCTGACATGTAATGACTAAGAAAAATATTATTTACAAATGCCATGCATTCACACAGCATATGAACATTTGGCGAATCAGATGACATGGTCAGCAGTCTACACATTAACTGGTGTCTTGGCAACAACTGCAAAGTTAGTATGTCAGCATGTGTACTACTTAACTTCAACTTCACAAATCGATAACAAACCCCAGAAATGATAGAGCTGTTTAAAATAATCAACATTATTCGCATTTCAAGTGCACTAAGAACATGTACTCTCCTTTTTAAGCTATTATGGAGAAGATGGAGAAAAAAAATGGTGAAAAATTAATCAAACAAATTACGATGGCAGCCAAAAATGTTGGGCCTCAACAACATAAATCAATCACATCTTGATACAAAACTTGCCAGACTCTGAATCAAAACTGTACTACAACAAGCTCACCCAAACCAGCCTAAAAGAGCCAATTCTAAGCCTTAAGTCTGTACCTTCAAATCCTGGCCATTAAAATTGGCAGCCATACTTTAAACCAAGCCAAGTCTTGTTAACATGGTCCAACTTGTTCAGCATTTACTAAAGTGAACTGTTTTAGTTTTACTGTTGTGCTAGCTTTGGAAATTCACTCTGCTAAGATGGGTGGCAGGTCTAATAAAAGTACATAAGGGAGTGTGAATGTAGTAAATGTCCAATCCAATTGCACTTATAGAAATAAATAAATAAATAAATACATACATACATACATGAATACATAAATAAAATTAACTTCCTCATAAGACACTGGTTTTCATTCATTCATTCATCTTTTGAGCCCACTTTATCCTCACTAGGGTTATGGGGGGTGCTGGAGCCTATCCCAGCTATCTATTGGCAAAGGTGGTTCGCCAGTTCACCACATAGAGACGAACAACCAATCACTGTCACATTCACACCTATGGGCAATTTTAGGGTGACCAATTAACCTATAAGTGCATGTCTTTGGATGGTGGGAGGAAGTCACAGTACCCAGAGAGAACCCACACAGACACAAGGAGAACATGCAAACTCCACAAAGAAAGGTCCCTGGTTGGAATCGAACTCAGGAATTTCTTGCTGTGCACTGCACCACCGTGTCACCCCCACTGGTTTTCATGTACATTCAAATTTCAAATGCATGTGTTTAACAAAAAATAAAAAATGACAGATATGCAAAAAATAATCTTTTTCAGTCTTTTCTGAATATCTGTGTAAAATTGGTGTATTTTCTTAACTGTTTAATTTAACTTCACCAAGTAAAGATCTTGCACATTTGTATATCTTCCTGCTCTACTCCTTTCCTGGGATATCACCACCATCGTATTTCCTCTTCTAACCCCCCAGCCAATACTAATACATCTCAGGTTATGGACGCAGGGGGAGAGTATTTCTTAGGAGAGCTCTGGATTCCCCGAATTTCCCATTTGCCACCATCAACCAACACCGATGTCACGCCGAGGGGCATGATGGGTAGAAGATACTCCCACGTGGTGATAACAGATGTAGTGCTGCGTGAGACATGATTGAGTGTGCGAGACAGACACAGAGACAGAGAGTGGGTTTGGATAAGATAGAAGAAGGTAAAAAGCAGAGGGAGGAGAAAACGATAAAGAGCAACAAACAGTAGGGAGGCTGGATAGTCCGTCTCTGGAGAGGAGTAGAGGGAGGAGAGACTGAGGAGTGAAGTGACTGATGGAGAGGAAGTCAGAGAGATATTGACAGAGAATCCAGGGCACCAGATGGAGGGATGGAAAGAGGAAGGGATTTGAGACAAAAACAAAGATTTAGACTGAGAGGAAAACAAAGAGAGACAGAGGCTCTGAGTGCAGAGAGAGAGAGAAAGGTGTGTGTGTATGTGTGTGTGTGTGTGTGTGTGTGTGTGTGTGTGTATGTGTGTGTGTGTGTGTGTGTGTGTGTGTGTGTGCATGTGTGTGTGTGTCTTGGCGAGTATGGAGGTCTCAGTTTCTTGGCAGGGTGTTACAGCAGAGCTTGGCCCAGACCCTAATGGAGATGTACGAAGGGTCTGGCTTTGACACACACAGCACACATTCTCTATCTTTGTGAGCACACTCTTTGACATAATGCATCCTCTCAGCTCTTACCTAAAAACCCCAAATATTAACCCCCCAAAAGCCATGGGGAAAGTCATGAGGAACGGCAACAATATCTGTAAGTTCCTATTCTGTTCATACACTTCTCTAAGTTACTAACAGTTATGGCCACAAATATGTTCCGTTTAGGTCACAGTGACCTTGGCCTTTGGCTACCAAAATCTCATCAGTTTATGTTCGAGTCCAAATAAACTTTGCACCAAATCTGAAATCGCTCAGTGAAACTGTTACTAAGATTGCTTTTTAAACATATCAAGGACTGACAGACTAACTACAAGCTGTGATGTGTTCAATCTGCTGCTCTACATTGTCCTTAACTCCATAAAACACATTCAGTTGTCATTGTGATGATGAAAAGGCAGAGAAAATTACTAAATTAATAATTACACAAAAATGAAAAAAAAATTTAAATCAGCTTGCCGCTAGCTAACATTAGCACATTAGCTGACACTCATTAGCTCCTACTGTATTTGTCAAACTGGGTGTTTATGAATTCCCCTGATCCCCAACAGTAAAGCTTTTATAGGGTGTTTCACATCTTCATACATCGTTTTCACTTGTCAGCTCTGTCTCAGTTCAGGAGAAGGTAACTAAATAAAGTAACATTTTATGTTAAAGCAAATATGAGCATGAAGTGAAGTGGTCTACTGCTGTAAACAGACCAGGAGATTAAACAACATTTAGTAAACTGAAAAACTGAAAATTGCAATCTACTGCAGGTATTACACTGACTATAGATGTATTTGAGTCAGTGTATTAGGCAGAAATGGAGGAACAGGGTGTGTTAAAAAAAAAAAAAAAACAGGGAGTGTAATATTCCGGCAGGCATAAAAGCGACATCATAGAATGTATTGTCAGATCCTATTCATTACACAAACAACATTTCAACAACTTACAACATTTATTCAACCATGTACAAATGTCCAAAAATAGTTTAAAAATAAATAATTAAATAATGAAAATAATAAAATAATAGGGGAAAATAATAAAATTCTGGTCCCTTTTCAGTGACGAGAATTACAAATTAAGTTGAAATTGATATAAGATGGAGATGACTAGGTATAAAAGTTATAATAGTCGGATTACACATGGCACACTATGGACATCTCTGAGTGGTCCATGTGATGCACTTTTCCACCAATAGAAACACTGATGTTTTCTTTCATGCAAGTACTTCCTGTTTGCAAGAAATTCACTTAGTGCCCCTTTTTACCGTTTCTACCTGCACCAGACGTAATGACACTATCGCTGAAAACGTATGTTTTTATTGTCTCATAAATTTGGTTTTACGTGTGCTTTCAACACCATTGACTTCACAATATTAGTTTGACATCTGCATTTTCCACACAAATTGGAACAGAGTTTCAGCGAGGCTCCATCTTGCTGCCACATCATCCTAAATCGTGCATGTCATCAGGACATGCCGACGCATCCAGGGACCATCTAGAGTTAAGTGATGGTTCGCTTCATTTTTGCAAAAAATAAATGGAATTATTCAAAATTAGGCCTCAACAAGGTAAGAGAACAATATATTGATAATTAGCAAGCAAGCTGTGCACCATTTTTTTTTTATTTTAAAATGGGTTTTACAGCATCATGACATCAGACTTAATAAGAAGATAGAGATGCACATCTGGACACATGTTAAAATCCCATAGTGCTGTAAACTCCCACAATGGTGGTTTAAAACACCTTCACACTTCCATCTGCTCCCACCCAGCCTGTGTCTAAACTCAGTATTCTGGTGCAAGAAACAGCAATTTGGCTACAAGATCGAAAGCTTAATGATCTTTGGATGTAGAATCACAATTTAACTCGATTTACAACCAAACAATAACAACTCTGATTTTCCTGAGGTTTCTGGAGGCTTGTGCATGAGGGTTTTTTATTGTTACAAAAATGCTGCATTTTTGTCTTATTTTGGCCATATATTTAACATTCTGAGTCATTATAATCTCACTAACCTAGCAACATTAATGCTACAACCATGCACCACCCTGGAAAGTACAGGAATCACACTGGTATTCAGGCAAATTGAAATGCATGTTAAATGAATGCGAAAGTAGGAAATCCTGGAAACTGCTGTTATTAAATGACACAATCTGGATAATCTCTCCACAATATGAGATCATGAGATCACCTAGCTCCACATGCCACCACTGTCAAACCCAAACTTAAGCAAAAATGAGTGAGGGGGGTTCAGTGAATGATTGTAACACTTTCTATTTCTAAAAAAGTGAAAACCAAAAATAATGTGATTATGAGCGGGGTAAAATATGCACAGTACATATTCTCTATATCCAGTAAGAATTAAAGTTACAAATATATGATTATTATATGCATATATTAAACACTGTGATTCATAAAATGTTGCTCTTATCTTGTTAAATCTTCTATAACAGGGGGGTCAAACTCATTTTGGTTCAGAGCCTCCATACAGCCCAATATGACCTCAGGTGGGCCGGACCAGTAAAATAATAGCATAAAAACATAAATCATGACAACCCCTAAATTTTTTCTTTGTTCTAGTGCAAAAAAGTTAAAATGTTGAAAATATTTACATTTATAAACTATCCTTTCACCCAGCATGTTTTGGGTCGGCCCTGAGGTCTCCTCCCAGATGGACATGCCCAAAACACCTCCCCAAGGAGGCGTCTGGGAGGCATCCTCACTAGATACCCGAACCACCTTAACTGGCTCCTCTCCACATGGAGGAGCAGCGGTTCTACTCTGAGTACATCCCAGATGTCTAAGCTCTTCACCCTATCTCTAAGGCTAAACCCGGCCACCCTGCGAAGGAAACTCATTTCAGCCACTCGTACTCACAACTTCATTCTTTCGGTCATTACCCAGTAGGGCTGGGCAATATGAACAAAAAATCATATCTCGATATTTTTTTGCAGAATGGCGATACACGATATATATCTCGATATATTATTTTTCTACAAACT
>JAPTMW010000005.1:19048526-19063164 GCA_029822955.1 Ostorhinchus angustatus
TTTATTTCTACAGATGATCCCCAATAAATGGAAATAGAAACATGAAGGTGGCCATATGTTTTGCCTCCATAATGCAATATTAAAAGCTCTTCCAAATCCATCAGTCAGCTAGGGATGCAAGTACAAAACAAATACACTGTACACAGAGCCAGTTAGAGTCTGCATGTAAATCATAGGTGATGTGTCAGTATCTGCTAAAGACAGATCAGTGGTTCTCTAGAGGATAACAAGTTAACAAGTCATCAGGAAGGTGTCCAAGATCCAAACAAAATGTTCCATTTCCTGTACATGGGCATGTCGGCGTGGTCTGGAGACCCCCAAAGAGCTGAGCTAATGGCAGGGTGGCAGTAATAGTATAACGTAATGACAGACAAGGGCGGATTAAAGTGGAATGTTGATGGACATGACGGTACAGATGAGTGACATTAAGTTGTGGAGGAAGGATTGTGAGGGGATATGTTAAGATCCTGTGCATGGGTGAGTATTGACTTGAAGTTTTCATTTGTCTGCGAATGTCCTGATCATTAAGAATCAGGAGGGTGCGCACCTTCAGTATTAGCTTTATTATTCAACCTGAAATGACACGACCCTCGATCAGTTTATCCAAATTGCATCATCATTCTTTAGAGGCATCTGCTTGCATCCAGTTCAGTCCCAGCACAAAGCCACAGCGCTCATCTACATTCCTCCACTTCTCTTCCTCATTGTCTTTCTTCAGCAGACTCACCTTTAAGAATCTGGTATGCAAACCCCCAGTAACAATAGTATCTGCTCATAAACTCAAATCTGTTGTCCTTGATGGCATAAATGTGCAAGCAGGCATCAGTAATACAATACCACTGTCAAAGTCACTTTCAGAGTCCCTCTAGACAAGCTGACAGGGTTACCATAAAGTGATGGAACTCTTTGCAGCATGTAATTCTCACTCTGCACTCCGAATTAAGAACAGTAAACAGGCAACCATGAAATGAAAATACTAAAAGTAAAAACAAAAACCACGTGCGAAAACGGAAAACTAAGTTACTCAAAAGTTCAGTTTCATTTAGGTGAGATTTTAATGATTTTAGTCAGTTGGTGTGACAAGAGGCAATGTTAAACCCATTCTCACTCACAACTCTCCTACCTTTCTTTGTGGGCTCTGGCATCTTGAGCCGTGTCCCAAGAAATAGGTTGAAGAGTCAAAAAAGTGCAGGTAGGCACCTTCAGAGCAGTGTGACTCTGTGGGAGGTCAGGTAAAAGGTGGGATCCCTCAGTCCAGGAGGGAGAGAGATGACAGTGGGACAATTGGAGGAAAAACCTCTGGGACCCTTTGGACCAGAGTGATGGGAGATAAAGTGGGCGCTGGGATACAGTTTGGAGGTCTCAGTGGGGGAGGAGAGGAGGAACGGTGACAGATCAAAAGGGACAGGCTTTCAGGCCTTATATAGTAGGGTGACATGCTCCTCCTCTTTGTAGTGAACAGTTATGTCCTACATCTACCGGAGCATCACTGTCCTCTTTTCCAGGCATGGCTGCTTTTTGGATGAAAAACAATGGAAAGTAAATGTGAATCCTGTTTTAGACTGATCTGATTCTCAGAACTGTCATCATTGTGTAACTCTTCATTCAGGGTTAGGGTTAGGCATTGAACACCTTTTATTATTTTTTCAGGAATCATCCTTCCATCCAAAGCATCATTTAAAAGGACAATCAGATCAAAGCACTGACTTAATACTTATGACATTTTCTGACCATTTTCTTCAATATTTTCTCTGTAGTACTCCTCTAGGAATTCTAAAATCACCTCCAAATATGTCTGCGTGTCCTGAAAAGAATTCTGGTTGAGACAAATCATCCATTAATGCCCTCAGTCATTCCTGTATCTTTGATTTTTACTTAAAAACATCTATAATAAAAAAACAAACATCCATCCATTTTCTGAATTACTTACTCTTCATGAGCTGTTGCAGGGGTGCCAGAGCCTATCTCAGTATTCTGAAGAATTATTAAATTGTATCCAAGTAGATTTAACCATGCAACATGTTTTCAGAAATGCAGATTTCAGCTTTTGAACATATTCCAAACATATGTCAACAAGTCCTCTTTGTTTCTTATGTTGACTTTTACAATATGCAATAACATGCTGTAAGTGTTTATACTTCATTTCAGAGTGGTAGAGATTAGAGAATAAAGTCTTTGTGTTTGGGAGCAGAGGTGAGTATCCTTAATGCACTACAGATGTAGGTGAAGAGGGAGAGACTAGTCACTCAATTCAGAATGTTAGATATGAAAAGAAGAAGAGTCGTCAGAAGCTGATGTCATTGTTTCTGCGCTGGATGACGTACAATATGACGAGCTCAGAAAATCATTGTATATGTTGGAAGAAAAAGGTTTGACATGACATCCATTGACTCAATGCCAAATATCAGATATCCATTTAATCCGATGGGAATGTTGTCCAAGAACAGCAGGCTTTCCGACCTGGCAAATAAATACTGGGGAGATGCCTGGGCAGTGGTTATATGGCCTATACTTAGAAAGCTGTCATAAACCTTGACATTTGACATGTGTATCTGACATGAAAAGAGGGTTTGGTGGTGAATTATGTTACTGATGTAGCTTCTTTGGTCCTAATTAATCTTTTTAGCAGGTTAAACATAAGTGATAAATTAGGTGTGGTCTCCCTAAGGTTGTGAAGATTAAACCACAAGGCTTAAAGCTGCTGGATTTACAAGCAACAACAAGGCTGCTGTTTTTTTTTTTTTTTTTCAACTAAAGCACTGAGGCTTCTTGGCGTGTCCTGTGAAGTAACCACTACAGCAGGTTAATGATCAAAACATGAAAGTGCACTTACAACACCCACAGCTCACGCCAAACAACACAGTCAAGGAGTGGCATGTCTCTATTTTTTGCAGATAGTGTCTGGGTGTGGGAATGCAGCTTATAGACTGTTACCATCATCATCATCATCATCATCATCATCATCAGTCAGTCGGTCAGAGGAGGATGCAGGAGAACCTTTGAAATGAGTCACTGCTACCAGTAAAAGAACAAATGCTGCTTAATGATGCTCATTATGTCCACATGGAAGCATTTCATTGAGAAACATTCCCCTGCCTTGACTCTTTTGGTAATTCACTTTAACGTATGTGGCCTGTCTTGGTAACAGACACCCATAGCTCAGTTAGCCCATTTATAACTTGGAGAGGGCTCCAGCAGTAAATACTAGGCTTAGGGAAGTATCATGTGGGTCGGCTACAAAGAGTGCAAAACCATTTGCTATTGCCTGGGACGGGCAGGAGTTCACATCACAGAGGTGATTTAGCCATGAGGTCACAACCAACGTGAAAATAAAAAAACACAGGAGGAATTGAGATGGACTACACTGACACCCTGTGGTTCCCAGCAGCCATCAAAACCTATTACATAAAGAGACTCACACCTTATTAGCAGGTCGACAGGTACATTTGGCTGCTGTGTTGTTCTTTTCTCATATGAGGATGGTGTTGTTTTTGCAATTAAATTTGGACTTTTTAATACATAACCTCCTATTGTTTAGGAAAATTACCCATCTGAAAAAGCAAAGAAATAAGCCTCTGCATGCTCAAACCTTTGCAAAAATCTTTAAATGTACAAACTTTTGGTCACAGAACCTCTTCACAACAGATATATTTGGCAAGTGAATGCAGGTTAAACAGACCTCTTGATTAGGTTTAATGCAAGACATTGGTGTCAGTGGTTGGACATGCTTCTTTTTTTCAGTTTATCTATAAATCATAACATCCCAAAATATGGTTCAACCAAATGTGTCCAGCCAAGTGAATTTTGCTTGAAGTGACCAAAGCAAATAATAAAGTGGAAGAGACTACATTCCAGTTTCTTATGATAAGCTGGACTAAATGTAACTAAGTTTGTTTGAAAATACTGCTCACATATGCAGAGTTACAGATATTATCTATTAAATAGTTTTGATTTGACCCAAAACTCATTACTTGAGTTGTCTACATGTTAATAATCTTTGCATTTTACAGTGAGACAGTAGAAAACAAATGAACAGAACAGAGTGAAGTATTAAGTTTACATTGTTAGCATAATGAACCAATAAAATAATGACCACTACTGAAATGTCCAACAAAGTCATTATTTGACTTTGGTGGACATTTCTTAAAACATTTCAGTAGTGGATAAGAGAGTACAGGTCTGAATAATTAAATAAAGGAGGCTGAATTCTACTTACCGTAGATGCTTATTTTCCTTGTATTTTACTAAAACACTTTCACAAAACTATTATTAATATTACAGGTTAATGCCACAGTTTTTGCAGTAAGAAAAAAGCCCACTGCTATATACAAGGAGAACTTTTGTTAACATTTAGATAAATTAAACTTATATTCCCGATTTATTAGTTTTACCTTGTTTATTTTGTAATATCTTAAAGTTTCATTCATTACATTGGACTGGGATCTCAACGTCCTGAAAAATCTGGAGAATTGATGTCAAATATAAAACGTTTTGGAAAGTTCATGAAATGTATTCAAATTCTTCATCTTTCAGACACAGAATAACTTAACTAAAAAAAAGTAAAATAAGTTACATTATATCTGGAGCCGCAAACTTTGTTCTAGAATGTTTTTGGTTTTTTTTTCATTGTGATGCAAATATTGATTGTGTGCCCACACTTTATAGCTGATAGTTTAAAAGACATATAATAGTTGATGTTTGTTCACCTCTAATAAGTTTGTATCCTTGAGTTTAGTCTGTAATAAGACTGACAAAACAAGTGTAAACCTGTCAGATGTAGAAAAATTAAATCTATAGAGCAGAGCTCAGGGTTTGTGCAGGTGATAGGAAGCCTCTTTTTTTTTTCTTTTTTTTTTTTTTACATTAATACACTCAAAACGACCAATGTTTGCCTCATTTTACATTTATATTATGACAGTCCTTGGAAAACAGCTCATTAGTTTTAACAGTAGAAAATGAAAAAGTGCATTTGTTCTTGTGAATAAGGTTAAATGGACATTAGCTTGTTGATCCTTCCTTCAATCTGTTCATCATTCAAAAAGAAACACAGCTATATAGAAGTATAAAGTACTTGCACTTTAATTACAGCTTCCAATTTGCAACAGAAAAATACTGAGACAGTAACAACAGCTCAACGGTATCAGACCTATAACATAATTAAAGACAAGCTGGACAGTATGCCGTCACTAGGTCTAAAGTCTTAGAAAATGCTTCTTTTCACATCAAAAATTTTTTTTTTTCTCTAGTGGAAATAAATGAACATTCTGCAGCAGAAATAAAGAGATGATTTTTATTATTATTATTATAATCATCACTCATTGGACTTCTGTTTTTACAGGAAACAAGTCAATATACTAAAGAAAACAGTGTACCACGAGACATTTCAGAGGGAAATTAAAACAGTTTAAAGGCTAAAAAAGATGGGACTTTAAGGGCTCATGGAAATGCTTCACAACTAAACCTGTAGTTTATTCTGTTATTTTTAAAGTGACAATAATACATAACAGCCCGTGAAAGCCTGTGAAAGTGGTTCCCTTTATTCGGTCTCTGACAGTTTTTATTTCTAAATTTTGACCTTTCCATAAATATTTTTCCAATGTGACATTTTGAAGAGCACATTGAATACATCTATGGAAATAACCCTCATATCAAAGTGTGCCATCTTTCTGCAAAAGACAAGAAATGAGTCCTAAAGTATGGACTGCTGCCACCAAGTGAGTCATGTAAGTACTGCAGGTGGAATGTTATTCACTATCTATGAATAATAGTATACTCTTTTAATCTTTTAAAAAACATTCTTTTATAGATTTTCAGATGTTGAATTGGGACACTGTTTGGGAATGGCTGCAATAGGGCACAAAACCAGTCTGAGGTACTGAACAAAGCAGTGCAACAGTCAAAAACACGAAATCAGAGGAATGTAAAAGCATATCACAAACAAAATTCATCCTACCTGTAGTCTTTTATCATCACTGTTGTAAAGAAATTACTTAAGCTTTTAACACATGCTGGAGAAAATCAGCAAAAAGTGGCTCTTCTTTCAAATGTTTGTATTTTAAAAGTGTAAAAAAAAAAAGTGTAAGAATTTCACTGAATGCAGCAAAACCAGTCAGCACCCTAAGTGGTCTGATCAGGTTTACTTTTGAAGTTACTGTGTCCAGAGAACCAAATGGACATGACTGGGTCACCAGTCAGCTGACCACAGCCCATAAACACTGAACACCTGCATTTCAGTGTATTTCTATGAAACCCAGTCAGCTGTTAATGTGGTAATAAATGTGTTTATTTGTGCAACTCATCATTAACATACTGCACTTTCCTCTCACAGCTACGATGTATAGTCTCACGTGACATTAGACACAGACAGGTGACAGGTGTAAGCGGTGCTGTCCATGGTGCTGAAAGGGTTACTGTTGGCCACATTTTATGACCTTCTAAACAACAGTGTTTTCCCACAATTTACAATTTAGATATATATGTTTTTTTCATTAGGTCAAAAAGAGGCTCTTCACTTACTATTTGCCTACTGTCATTTATTTTCACCGCCTCCACCTTTACGTTTTTCTCAAATTGCACTCTGGGCCGAATTTACTAAGATCCCAATTTGCGTGCACTAATTTGTGTGTGCAATCTATAATTTTGCATGTGAAGCTGAACCACGATTTGCTGCTGATTTATTCAGATTGCTTGCGCAAATGTCAACAGGTGCAAAGTCTTGGATACTGCCCTATTTAAAAGATGATTTTGCATGTGCTAGACTGCTTTGGGATTTGCCAGCACTAATGGGAACAGTGACTGAATGATCCAGATGAAGGAATGGGAATGATGGGAGACTTTAGTCAGAAAAGGTATTGATGACTCATTCATTTATTTATTTTGCATTTTAGAGGTGTGTGGGAGGGTTAGGGTTAGGGGCTAGAAAGCGTAGAGGAGGAGGAGAGGTAGGAGGGGGTCGAAGAGGAAAGGCTGGTGGAGGTAGAGAAGCTGGAGGAGGTAGAGGACGAGGAGGTAGAGGAGGAGGAGAGGCTGGAGGAGGTAGAGGAGGTGGCGGCTGCTCCTTCACCTCATTTCCTCTTTCTTTTCATTTTTTGTTTCTGTAGAATGTGTGGAGAATCTTTGTTTCTTTTCCTTTCTTTCTTTTTTAACTTTATGTTGTGCAGATGTCTCTTATGTTTCAGGATCCAGAAGTCACCAGTACAGAAGCCCCTGTACCCAGCTGACCCAGGACAGACCAGGTCAAAGCTGTGGAAGCCCTGCAGTCACAGCCAACACATCTGAAGGATTCATTTGGAAACTGCTGTTCATTTTATTCAGTATCTTTTTCATTTTTGTGTATTTTTGTTGATATTTATGTATTTTGGCTCATTTGTTCATTTTGTTCATAATTTGTGTTGCAGACCAGGGGAGAAACCACAGGACCAGAACCAGTCCAGATGCAGACCTGGGCTCACAGGTGTCATGTCCAGTCAGGACCTGACGATAGGGCTGGGGACCCACGGCAGGTCCAGGTCATGTGTTCACTTGGATTTCATATTTTTGAATATTGTCAAAGATCAAGTACAATGTGATTTCATCTGCAACTTTCTTGTTCTTTTTCTTTTCAGCGCCTGCGACCCGGACCCAGATAAAGCAGAAGAAGATGGATGGAGGAGGAGGAAATGCAATCATCTCTAAATGTAAGTCAGCGTGTTGGTCTTTGAAGACGCTTTTTTTTTTTTTGCATCTCTGATCAGTAATGTCCTCCACAGTTGTGTGCCAGTGGGCGTCACAGTGGATAACCTGGGTCTAATTTGACTGTGTTTCAGGAAAGACAACAGCGATGCAGATCCTCTGTGAAGGAGGAGGCCTGTCTGATGCAGCCGTTCATGCATCTGTGGTCCTTTTGCATCAGATCCAGTAGATCCAGAGGTCGGTACAAATCCACTTCCTGTTTCCTCAGGACGCAGATTTACAAAAACACACTTTGAAATCAAGTCTTCTACATCCACACAGTGTTTAATGATTGTGTCTTGTTGTTTGTAGATGTGGGTGTAGACGACATCAGAGGAGACGTCAGCAGTGGACCTGTGAGGGGGAGCAGAGACCTCAGACCCAAGACCAGACCCTCCCACAAAAAGCCAAAATGACCACACTAACCTGAGACTGTAACTACAATAAACTGCATGAACTTCATCTTTTTCTTCTGTTTTTGTAAAAGAACCAAGACAGAGGTTCAGTTGGTTTATAGAACATGTCATTTCATGAGTGGATTGTACCCACTTATCTAGTGGTTTACGGTGGAAGAAGGCGTTGAACTCTCAGGGATCTGAGCTTATTTTGGCTCTGTCTTTCAATTCTTCTGATTTTGCCTTCATATAACACATTACAAATGTTCACCATACATGTGTTTAAGAAATAAAAAAAGGCAACCAGCAACAGTTGTGTTTATTTATTTATTTACCCTCCCAATGTTATGGATGGTTTATAACCGAAAACAAAACATTCTTAAATACTCTCTTCTCTCTAAAACTATGCAACATGTGACTGGAGAAACACATTTACAGTTAATACGTGGCAAGAAACAAACAGGATGCACTATGAAAGTTTGATGAGCAGCAAAGGTCTCCAGAGGAATGATTTCAATATTGCAATTTAAGCATTTTTAATGAAATTCAAAAAGCAAAACCTTGATAGATCTAGTGAATTTGCTCTGAAGTCACATCTGGAGCATCACTTAAATCCAACTCCCATATGAAGGGATATGAAATAAGCCTTAAATTGCATTAATAACGGTCTTAAAAAGTCTTCAACTTTTGGAAACCCTGAGATTGTGATGTTGGATGAGCTGTGATTTTTCCTCAGTTTTTAGTGAATAATTATCCACAAAGATAATTATAATTATATGTATGTATGTGTGTTGCTTTGCATAATTATATACAAAGAAAAACAACCTAAATGATCTCAACTTGCACAAAGGTTTTGATGTGATGTGACTTAACAGGAAACATTTTGTGGTTTGTCATCAGTGTGTAGGTGTTCCCTTTTCTTTATGCGCTTCCTTTCTTTCTAATTCTTTTCTTTTTAAGATATTTAATAACATTTTACAATAATTCTTATTTGATCTTATCTCAAACATGGTTTATTTACTTTAGTTTCTGTCTTTTTAACAGCATCCCAACTGATTACTGTTAATGTCTAATGATTGCGTATGTGTGTTTTTATTTATTTTTTATTCATCATGCACAAAACCAACTGAATAGCACAGCAAAATGATGATATGCTCCGTGAAAGTGATAAAAGTTATGTCTTCTTGACATTGAAAAGGTTTTTTTTATCATAGGAATGAACTCACTGAATATTAATTGTACATAATCTACTTTACACTACAAATCTTTGCGGCTACACTTCAGAAGCATCAGAGTGTTTTGGCTAAACCGGTAGGTGAGCTTCTTCTTCACCTTGAAGATTTCTCCAGATCTGGCATAGTTCCTGAGTGCCCTGGACATCTTCTGGTAAGTCATGGGCCTCTTGTTGCCCTTTCTCTGCCCCCACAGCGCTGCCACCTGGTCCTTATTCCTGGAGGAGAAGCGGAAAACCCCAGTGGCTGCTGGGACCCAGGACACACAGTGGGCCATTGCAGGGTCTTCCAACATCTCAAACAGAAAGTGAAATAGACGCACCTTTCTACCTGCAAACATTAAATAACAGGAACAGCAAGTTATCCTTTTGTGGTCTCATGATGAAGACTGCAAGGAATATCACAGTGAGCAGTGCCAAAACTGTTTCAGTTAATCATTTCCTCAAATCCAACAATTCCCAGAAAATCTCTTCACTTGTGGGATCCCATTTAGTGGAGAGCGTAAAGCTGTAAACACTGTGGTTATCTGATAGATATGTAAAAAGAGAGCTACTGAGCTAAGCCATGTACAGCACCATTGTTTTTACAGTAAAGGGAAGGTCTCTTATTTGCTCTCTTGGTATTGTTTCCCTCAGGCTAGTAGCTATTGAGGCAATAACAGTATCTAGTGACCAAAAAAAGGAGAACTCACCACTCCCCGCTGCTGTGGCCTGGTGTTTAGTTAATTGTACTGTTGATTCAAAGTTTGGCAGTGACCCACACTCAGACAATGTCCCTGTGTGTGCAGAGACATCATGTAATGGCAGGGGCTGAAGTGGAGGTTTGATGTTCTGATGATGGGATGATAGATAAAATTAAAGGTTAAAGGATTTAGTAGGATATCTTGAACAAACATGTCTCACAAAGAAAAAAAACAGAAAATGTAAAGTAGTATGTGCATACAGGTGACTCATAGCATGTCCAGTGTTGCTCATATGAGGCTTCAGTCGAAGGCACACTCCTCACATTAAGAGGCACACCTGAAGTCCAGTACACCTCGTCCACTGGAAAAGCGAAACAACACTTAAACAGACAATCAGATCACACTACTGACCTAATACTTTCAACATTTTCTTACCATTTTCTCCAGTATTTTCTCTGTAGTACTCCTCTAGGAATTCTAAAATCACCTCCAAATCTGTCTGCGTGTCCTGAAAAGAATTCTGGTTGAGACAAATCATCCATTACTGACCCCAGTCATTCCTGTAGCTTTAATTTGTACCTAAACACAGCTTTAAGAAACGTCATCCTTGCAGAAAAACTGATATTTACCATCATTGATTGGCACAACAGTCCTTTCAGTTTAAGAGAAAACTGAGTTTGAGCTTCTGCTGTACCCAGACTCTTCTTATACCCCCCACACAAGTGTCTGTCTTCATAACACCAGACGTTTGGGCTCACAGGAACAATGACCACCATCCCACAAAGCCCAACACCAGCACCAGTCAACCCATCAACAAAGCGTCCCAGCACTGACCACATCCTCCCCGCTGAACAAGATAAGACCTGGCCTGGAGGCAGGCAGCACACAATGCTCTCTTTTCAGGAAAAACACACTTGGTGCCATATTTTTCCTCACAGGATGTGTATTAATTCAATATTTTTTACTCTGCTTGTTGTTATATTTCATAGTGTTTCAACACCCATGTTTTGGACACCAATGCATGTGTTTACTGTGACTTATAAAATACAGCATGAGAGAGCAACAAAACCATGCAATAGTGAAAAATGCATTTATTGATCATATTCAAAAGATTTTAGAAAGTAGGAGAAACAACATTTGAAGAACAACAAATGATAGTGGTATTAAAATATTTCTAACATAAATAAACAAACAGCTTTTATCAAGAGAAATTTCAACATGTACATGTAATTATACAGAATGCTTATGTCTGGTTGCTTCTTGTAACAACAGGAGGCATATAAAAAATTATTTATTTTATAATATAAATTACACAAACTGTTGCCTTGTGACTGGTGGAAAACATCGTGTTCAAGACCAATGTGGGTGTCTCATTGTCATTATCATTACAAAGTGATACAAGTAAGAGTTGATCTTTTATGTTCGTTTCTTCAGTTTAATGGAAAACAGTCTAGAAATTATTAAAAGATACACTGACAAACATATCGGTTGAGTTACCCTGCATGAATTCATTCTTTAAATACAGCTGTGCTGACTCTTGAGTTTACAGTGTGGGTTAAGCGTGGAGACAAAGTACATTTTGTGTAAGATCTATGGCACATTAGCATGTTTTCACTTAAATCTAAGGATATCCTATTTTATACTGTACTTAAGAAATTAAAATTTACAAATAATTTATAACTATACTCCCTTGAAACACAACAAGTAATCCTCCTTACTAGTCCCACTGTGACATGACTAAAGTGACTGCTGTCCTTTGGGGCTGAAATGTTCTTCAGCTCAGAGCTTGGTTGTGGTGTGTGAAGTGAAGCTGGAGGCCAGGTCGTAGTCTTCCTGTAGTGGGTAGTGTCCGTACCAGCTGTGCCAGTCTGGTGCTGCAGAGCTGCAGTAGGTCTGTTCAGGCGGGTGTGGCTGCTGGGGGTGGGCCTCCTCCTGTGCGGGGTGGCAGGGCAGGTGCACTGGCACCTGTGCAGAGCCAAGCCTGTGCAGGATGTCAGGATTGAACTGATATGTGAGTTTGCGGCGGACCTTGATGATTTCACCGGTTCGGCTGTAGTTCCGCAGGGCCCGTGCCATCTTTTGATAGGTCATGGTCTTGCGGTTCCCCTTGCGTTGGCCCCAGCACTCTGCCAGCTTCTCCTTGTTCTTTGAGATGAAGTGGAAGGTCCCACTGCCGCTGTCCGTCCACTGAATGGAGTCCCCCATGTTGGGGTCATTCAGAGCTTCATGGAGATATTCATAAAGTCTGAGCTTCTTCCGACCTGGGGATATTAAGTTGATTTAGTTTTATCTAACTGCTGCCAGAGACAATTTCAAGTGTGCTTTGCTTCTTAATCTGATTACCTTTCCTCTGTGGTGGTAAGATGGTGTAGAAATGAGGGGATTCTGTCTGCACAGAGTGACTCAAGGACACCTCTGGAATAACCTGAGTCCAGGACTGCTGCTGTAAGATAAAGACAAGTTTTCTATATCTGCCTGTATGTCAGTCACGTATATTCTTTTCCCTTTTTCATGTGCACTACTTACAGTTGTGTCATTCCAGTCATACGTGGGGGCTGCTACATCAGAGGGGTGTGTGACCAGGCAACAGGAGATCTGACACTGTAGAGAGGGCTGCGGCGGACCCAGAGTCTCATAGTACGAGTACTCTAAAACGATATAAAAACAGTACTCAAACAGTAACAATTACACATGAAATTCAAATGCTGTAGTTGTGTATTATCTATTTGTATGTGCAGTATTTCCCTGTACCTGAATCATAATATGAATTATTTGAATGCTGTTGAATCACATCAATTGCATCCTGGAAGTTCATGTCATTGTCCAAGGAAGTCTAAAATATATCAAAAAACATTTCAAAAAACATTTTTTTTTCATCCAAAACTATCCATATTATAGTATTCTGTTAAAAAAGAGCAAAAGTAAAAAGTGAATTTTCATTTGCAATTTATTTATATATAGCACCGGTATAACTCACCATCTTCTATCCGTGATTGTGCCCTCAGGTGAGTGTACTTCTGTCCTAACAGGTAGGAACACTAGTGCAGGTGTAGAGGATTTGGAAAGGTACATATATATACCTGTTCACAGTTGTTTACGTCATGATGTAGCACAGCCGTACACTTCTCTTTTTTGAAAGCACAGATCAGACAGATATTTGAGCATCACACTCTCGTAGTGGAGATCACAATCTGCAAACAACAAAAACCTCTTTTATTACACAGTCGATCCAGGAATACCACCAATTTGCATGCTGAGCGAGATAAGTATGTAATATACACATGCATAAATGGTGGTGTTTAGTGATGCAGTTTTCAGTAAATTGAAATTTAAACATACAAACATTTGCATAAAAATGATTTGCAATAAGAGCCAGTGTTTCTCCCCCTTTGGAAAGTATTAGATATATGCTAGAGCTGACTTTACATTCCTCTTTAAAGTTTTGTTAAAAAATAAATCACAAATACAATGATTTATGAATTTAAGAATTTTTTGGACATATTATTTCTTGTGAATAGTATTTGCTCTTAGATCTAACAGTGCATAGTGGTTTTGATATGCAAATTTAGAATTGTTGGCAAATATTAAAAAAATTTAAATAAAAAAATTAAATCTGAACAGACTATGACAAAACATATATTTGCATTTTGCATCCAACTCAAACCCTCTGATTGTGTATTGTTATAATTATTTACAGCACATTAATATCTCTGTTTAACATGCAAAACAAATTTGTACTTCATTTATTGACTGAATAAATCATAATTTTACTTTTTTTCCAGACATTCACTCTTTATAACATTTCAATGCTTTAAGTCATATATGCTGCATATAACAGCACGGTTTGGGAGTCTTCTGTAGATTAAAAGGCTGGTTTTAACTTTTTAATGTTTGAGTTTTGTACCTTCTTCATATATATTTGAATCTCTTTAATTCATTGTTTATTTTCACAATTGTATCATTGAGTTATTATGGCAGTCAGCACAACCTCAATACTTTGCACCCCTCATGCATATGAGCTGATTCTGGTGCTGAGGCTGATTTCAAGTAAAGTTAATAGTGTTTGAGTTTCCAATTGACCAGTGTGTCATAAACAGAGCTTCAGATACATGTGATTGTAAAGGTTAATGGTTAAGAATGTGATGATCACTGTTAAATTTATCCTGCACCTTTTTTCATAAAGCCACCCCCTCTTCAAATAAACAGAGGCTTTTTGAGAAGTTCATTTATCTCAGGCATACAGTTTTAAATATCAACCGACTCTTGGGCCTGAAGTTCCCCTTTCAGCGTAGTTAAGAGTGATGGCAGTCAGGCCTGAACACTGAGCTGGAAACATTATGGAAACAAAGACACAGAGATGCACAGATTATAGCCATGAAAAGAAATCTACATGATGAGGGTATATTTTCATGTGGCTCACTTCATCTTCTGAGCTAAAAATCCTTCATGTATCCTCAATCAGTTTGATTTTACCCACTAAAATATTTGATGTTCTTTTTAAAAAAAAAAAAAAAAAAAAAGCACTTTGTCAGAGTAAATTACATTACTGATTCTGTGTGTGTGTGTGTGTGTGTGGGTGCATGCATGGTTGTGTGTGTGTGTGTGTGTGTGTGTGTGTG
>JAPTMW010000005.1:19307112-19325652 GCA_029822955.1 Ostorhinchus angustatus
ATATATGACTATATCTGTAAATCAAGATGATATTTACATTCGCCGCCATGTTTATGGCTGGGGGCGGTGGAGGTGGTGGAGTAAGAGACAGTAGGGTGCTACCACTGGGAGGTGGCTGCTGTTGCTGCTGCTGCTGTGGATTCTGGCCCTGTGGGGGTGGAGGAGGAGGCGGAGCAGTCGTCAGCATGAGCTGGTGCTGCTGTATGGGAGGAGGCTGTAGGTTGACATGCAGCAAGGTGGGCCCAGACATCGGGTGGGGGGGTGGAGGAGGTGGCGGTGGAGGAGCAGCCGAGTTCTGATAGTGTACGCTGTGAGGAAGAGTCTGCATCAGGGGCTGAGAACCAGGGGGGTATGGTGGTGTGACGGCAGGTTTAAATGAAGGGAATGGGCCTGCAGGGGAAGGGCTTTGGCTGGGGAAGTAGGCAGTCGAAACTGGAGGTGCTGGCGGAGGAGGGGGTGGAGGCGGTGGAGCATTCTGTGTGTTGTACTGGGGGAAAGGGGTTGGACCAGTCTGAGCCTGAGGCTGCTGCTGGCTTTGAGGCTGGGCTGAGAACAGCGCCCTCTGGCTGCGGAATGGTGAGCCCTGAGGCTGAGGCTTCGGAGAGTGAAGAAGGGAAGGACCCGGGTAGTGGACCGGCGAGGAGGGCGGTGGGGTTGGATGAATCTTTGTTGGGGTCAAAGGAGCTGGTTTAGTGCTTGTAGGCTTGGTCTGTGGTTGACTTGTCGGATTTGGTGTCCGAGGCTGACCGTCACCCTCATCCTCCTTTGCTGTCCGGCTAGGAGGACTGGGAGAGCAGGGCTGCACACAAATAACAAATGTCAGTCGGTAATAAAAACATGAGCTGAGCTGCCTCTTTGATGTACTTGGCATTGACTTACTGCATGAGTGGGGGTCTTCTGAAGGCTTGGAGATGGACAGTCTCTCAGTGCAGGTGTATCACCACCCTCTGCTTCTCCATCTATAGGAGCAGTAGATGAAGTATTAACAACAGGGTTCCAATGGCATGTCAATTTGTTTAGACTTCAACAACTATGCACAGATAACACCTTTATCCTTTTTTAGGCAGATGTCTGTGGATCAACTTTTAATTCACAATTAATGCTTTACAATATAAGAATATAACCACTTTCATTAATAGGTGACATATTACATATCCTACAAAGCCACGAAAAGTTACATTTTCTCACCTGTGTCTTTATCTTTGCTGAGCAGCAGAGCTCTGTGGTAGCTGCGCTCACGAGCCTGTTCTACAGAGGTGGACGACGTCCTTAAAGACAAAAGGAAGGAAAAAAGTTAATACCAGCAATCAACAGATTCAGATTGTGTGGAAATTTTGTACATGGATATATGAAAGCACATACCACTGTCCTTCTCCTCCTTCCTTTTCTCCTTTCTCTGAGGGGGTCTCCGTCTCCTCAGTCATCTGGGGCTCTTTTACAGTAACAGTATTGGTGCTGCAGAGAGGTGAGGGAGCAGGGGGTACTGGGGGTTCACTGGTTGTCTCCACGGAGACAGGAAAGGCGTCCACGGTCAAGGGTGGCACGGTGGAAACTGGTGAACTGCACTCAGTTTTGGAGCCACTGCGACGGGCTTCTCGCTGACGTTTCCTGTATTCCAGCAGGGAAACCTGGAAGGAGGCAAAATCAGGAAGTGACTTATGAACAAAGAACATGTCTCATATTGAACCAGCAGAGGGCAGCATTGGCATTGTAGCAACAGCATTTCTTTCAGGTTGGTAAGAGAAATATGTGTAGCCTGAAAATGATGCTCTGAATATATTTGTATCTGAGTATATTTGAATCACAGAACAAACAAAATCATATACATGAAGATACATGCACTAGGAGGCTTACCTTTTTCTTTTGTGGGGGATTCTGTGCTGATCCTCCTCCCTCGCTGGTACCATCTCCATTCAGAGTGCGGGAGAAGCCTATTGTGCCTCCCTCCTCAGAGCAGGGGTAAAAAAGCTGCCCCTGGCCTTCACTGAAGGCAGCTTGAGAGCCAACCAGTGACCCTGTTCCTGCTGCGGACCCTGCTGCAGCCTCAGGCCTGAAGGGAGCCACCAGAGGCTCCAGGGTGTGAGAGGGAGTGAGGTCCCTTAAGTTTGAGTTAACTGGGGAGAAGTTCAGGCCAGCTGGTCCAGTAGGGCCTCTCTCTGGGCTTTTTATCCAACCAGGGTAAGAGGAAGCACACGTTTCTGCAGATGAGGAACCTTCACTGCCACCTTCTGTGATCCCACCATCAACCCTGTCCTCTAAACAGTCCACAGACTCAGTAACTAGAGGTTGTGGGCTCTCAGGAACTGACACCTTGGCCTCTGTCTGAGGTCCATCTAAACTAGGAGCCCTGATGCAGGGAGAAGAGACCAACGAAGGAGGACGGTCAGCCTGGGAACAAAGAGATGTTTCAGCAGGTGATATGACCAAAAACACTCATCAGAATATAAAATGATTTATCAGTATCTGGAAATAAAAAGGTAGTAATTTATTTTATTGACTTAAAAAAAAAGACTAATCAATTTCCATATAGGGGTGGTATAAATTACCATATTTAACAAGGATTTCTTACTATATTTTACACCATATGCTCAAAATAAACTAAACACTATCTGCTGTGGGACTGAATACAAAGCAGCATCCAAATAATGACAACTATAGAAATTCAGAGTATGATTTACACCACAATATTTAACTATCATTAGCTAGACATTCAAATCCTATGACATAACATGTATTTTCCCATAGTCACGCAAAGTGTATATCCTGTCCCACAGTCCTGTTTTGAAACAGAAATGTCGCCAATGTTAAAGTAAAAAAAAAACAAAAAAAAGTTTTTAAATGCCACTCTCACCTCTTGCACGCTGGGTTTCCGGCTGACCTCTGGGGAGCTTTCCATTGAAGACTCACTCTGTGTAATCGAGAACACTAATCATTCCAGTTCCTTTTTCTTTCCCCCATTTAAATAAAGCTTGACATGCTTTCCATTGCGCTAACTTACCTCTTGAGGGGCAGTAAGTGTCTGTGTAGGAGTATTGGGAAGGGGCTCTGTACTTGGCTCCTCTGTTCTAGGACGTGGAGGGGTGGCCAGCAAAACAGGCGTTGCTGGCATTTCTGATTGGTCTGCCCGGGTGGGCGTGGCACAAGGGGAGCCGTAGGGTGTGGAGCTCTCGGACATACAGGCATCTAATGGACTTAATCGCCGCTTTTTAAAAGGTGTGGGCAACTCTGTAAGAAGAGAGTAGTCAGGTATCTATCAAAAAAATTCATTTTTTTTTATATTTTATGTTTAGAGCCTGTTTTAAGGATGTGGCAACAGACTGAATGGTGGTTCTGTTGTTCCTACCTGGTAATGAGCAAGTGCCATTGTAAGGTAGAGGGCTGTCTGAGTCTCCATTGATGGAGGGGCTGAGAGGACCGTCACTGGGCATGAGAAGGCTGGGTCGTCTGGCGGGGCTGGTGGAGCCCTCTTCCTCGAGAGCCTGCTTCAACCATCGCTGTAAGAACAAGTGGATCTTTAGTTCCTCATTAAAGATACCTCTTGGTTGTTTTGTTAACAGGAACATATAAAGAACATCACAGCCAGTGTCTTGTACGAATTGGAAATTGTTTTTCATCAATATTTATAAGTGCTACTGGAAAAAAACTACCTTTTTGCAAGAGCCAGTGGTTGGCGGTGTTTCTTGTAGCTCTCTAGAACGTCGTCTCCCAGTGGGAATACCAGGAGTAGTTGGGCTTCGATTTGCCAGGAATGGAGAGGAGAACCGGACATAGTGTTTGGGTGTGCTGTAGACCTGTGGTGAGCAGGCCATGCCCGGTAAGGCGTTTAGTTGCGTGGCAAGTACTTCAGGGTCGCTGCTTATTCTAAGTGGCCTCTCTGGAGCTGGCTCTGGAGTTCGCACTGCACCACGGTCCTGCTGCTTCTCTCCCACCCACTCACTCACAAAGTGCTGTAAGACAGTTTAACATGGATTACATATAGATATAACATATCTTAAATTACTTAATAATGCACAATACAATTTACTGCCATCATCATTTAAAGCTCAAAATGTGTTGTTTTCCGAAATGAAAAAAGCTGTGCCTTTTTAGTTTTGAAGTTCTTGCTTCCTGTGCGGTTTCTGTCAGGAGCAGGTGAGCTGCCATGTGGAGGGCTTGTGTCTGGTGCTTGGTTGGGGATTGCCTCTGGCTCTGGTGCAGTGGGCGTCTCTCCTTCAGGGGCTTCATTAGTCAGCGGCTCCACAGACTCAGCTGGAGAGCTAGGGGGCAAGTCAGAGCAGGTACTGATGGTGCGAGCTCGCCTGCGTTGTTGGCCGATGTGTGTGCGATTCCTTGAGAAGCTCTTCCTGTTCCTCGAACCTTTGACCTTAGCTGGCTTTAGTCCCGGCTCCTCTTTCACCTCCAGAAGTGGCTACAAGAGACAGTAATAATATTAGACTATATCATGATAATGCCCCATGCTTTGCAAACTTTACTTGATTCCCTGATAATAAAATACTGATTAAAAACAAAACTATAAAGCTGTGGTTATATAAACTCATTAAGTTTTGTAATAAAGTTAGCTCGAAAAGGTCTTCTACACTTTGTTGAACATACAGTGTGACAGTTTTTTAACATTAATCCAGATTTTTCTTATCTGAGTTCTCACCTGTACAACAGCAGGAGAATCTGCGGTTTCCGGCGTGGCTGGGGGCTCTTCTTTGATGTCACCCCTGCCGCCGATTTCAGACTTGATGCTACCGATTCTCTCCAGTGCCTGCTCCCTGCGTTTCTCTCTCTTCTCCATTCGGGCAAAGGCTTGCAGAATGGCTTCCATCTTTCTCTCTTCTCGTGTCTGCAGAAAGCAAGACAGGGGGATGGGAGGAGGAGGTGATGAAGAAAGGCAGATGGAACAGAAATGTAAGTCCATGGAGTATCATTCTCCCACAGTCCCTCTGGGGTAAGGATGCAACATGTTAATATATTCTAAGTAGCGAAAGCCCATTTAGCCGAGTGCAGAGACAAGTGGTGAAGTGACCTTTCATTTTCATGATAACAGAAATAAAAAGGAGAGAAGCTCAAACAGGAAAAATATGCAGATGTCTTCAGATGATTGGGGCATATACTGCAACAGATTAGAAGGTAGCACCAAAGCATTTGATTGTGCATCCCCACCTTTAGCTCCACCAAAAAACAAAACAAGAAGCTCCACCTTTGATCAGAATGCATATTTGAACAGAAATAATATTGGGATGAAGACAGTTTGTATAAATGGGACAATTAGTATGCTTGTAGGACCACCTCTAGAATGGGGAGGTGGGAAATGAGTGAAGCTGGGTTGGCTCTTTAAGGATTTTGTTTAAATCACTTCTAGTCGAAAACCGCCCTTACAGGCAGAGGGGATGGCACCACTGGGTTGGATTAAATGTTCAAAAGGGAAACATCTCAGTTTAGGATAAACGTGCCTCCACAAATGACAGACAGGCTCTCTGAGTCACCAAGTGACAGAAAAAAAGCCTGTGTCAATTACTTTGGCTTTCAGTGTTGAGCATGGCGCATTTAGTTAATTAATGTAATGTACTATCACACAGAATGTACAGGACACTGGGCAACGTGTGGAATGCACAAATGAGAAAAACTGCCAATATATAAGCAACATACTCCCTCTAATCTCTAATCTTAAAGGTATTTTCTGAAACAGCTGATGTTACAGTTTCATGAATCCTTCCCTAGCATGTCAGCTATCCAGTCCCTAATGAACCAAAATGTACACTAAAATACATTTACAATGACACATATTACTACAATATGACAGCTTTTTTAAACAGGCCAAATACAATGTAAAGACAGGTATTTTTTATAAAAAAGCTAAATTTAAGACTTTTTTTTATTTTTAAAAGGCATACAATGCAAATTCTTGGCCAAAACCAATGAAAGTTTCTGTCTGTTTATTGTATTTTTTATTTATTACCCTTTGTGTCACAAAGAAAAATAACTGAGCTATTTTAATGTCTTCTTTAATCTTTCAGGTCTTCATCACATCATCTCTGAAGGAGCAAATTCAAATCATGTACATTTACAACCCAACAAATACAGTGGTCACTGCCATTGGTGAAATGACTAATAATACCGGTGCATAGTGATCTTCTAATCTTGGGTGGACTTAGCTGAGAATCACTGCTTTTTTAAAGACTATTATTAATGCACTTTAAGAACCTGGTACTTTGGAGGTTGGCACTTGTGATGGTTGGTCTGGATTCACCCTTCTTGCTACAGCACCAGAGCTCTCACCTGAGCCACATTCCACAGACAACAGTCTACTGGATCTCCTAAAGTCAATATGGCCCTGGCAACAAAGCTCTACCCTCTGCAGTCCCTCCTCCATCCATTTCTCTCCCCCTCCCTCCAACTATGTATCCCTTTCTGGCCGATTAGCAGAACTGTATGTTGGCCAACGATGAGTCAGCACTTTACACCTTGGGTCCATCGTGTGAAATGAAGCTGACTGCAGGGTAATTTCCAGAGTGTGTGTGTGTGTGTGCCTGCCTGTGTGTGTTTGATCCCATCTCTCAGGGACATACGGCTGCTTTGGCAGGGGAGGAGAATGGTTGAACCAGTAATAGGCCATTTAAAACTCATGGCTGCAGTGAAGGTGAGAGGAGAACTGTGCTCAAACTATTACACACAGTGGGGATAGTTCCAGATGTACAATGGCACAATATTCAGGTTTTGTTCCAAACGACAGGAGGGGGTGTCATAAACAGGCTTGTGGTAGTGAAGTCTTACGTGTTTTTTATACAGTGGAGGAAAAAAGGCAAATAAATGAAGGAAAGAGGCCACTGCATAATTATTTGCAAGCACAAAAATAAGGAAAAAAGAAGAGGAAAGAGGGCAAAGCTCACGAAGCGAGAAAAAAATAGTTTTCAAACTGTCAAGGGAACTGACAGTGATGGGAGCACTAGCAGAGGGTAAGTGATGAAGAGGAGGGTAGTTTTACCAGAGAGACACAGGACAGCTACTCCTATCCAAGCCACGAGTCCACACCCGGAAAAACAAGGGACAGCTGATTTTTTTTTTTTTTTGCTCTTTCTGCTGGGTGGCTGCATGGCAAAAAAGCTGCAACTCCTAGCTTGGCACACTTACCATCTTCCTCCTCCTCTCTGCAATCTGCTCCTCTGACTCCATCTCTACTTCATTGCTAACGGAGGTTTTGTCTTCTAGATCCTCATATAACTCAGGATCCTGTAAGAGGAGGGGAGAGGGGGGTATGGCGCTTTATCATGGCTGATCAGTCAGTCTGGCTACAGACTAGAGGGAGACAGGCAAGAGTGGTGGACAGGGGAGGTAAGGGAGAGAGGGAGGGCAAGGGGGGGTCATCTGGAGGAGGCGAAGGGGGAAATAGCTGTGCTTGTTTTTTTTAATAGTCAGTCTCTGTGCAACACATCTGCTCAGAACTTGTCTTTGGTCATACAAAGTACCCTGTTCCTTAAAAATGATGGTTAATGAGCCTGCATGTGCATCTCACTGTGATCATTTCCCTTCTGTGGCATACCAAATTGATTTTGCACCTTCTTCTTACATTGTGAACCTTTTAACAACAGATATATTGTACTCTGCCTTGAGAATGAGCATATTGTTGTAATAGCAACACTGTTTATGCTTTGTATCTTCAGCTGGGGCATCTTGGTGTTCCTCTTTTTGCATCTGTAACAAAACAGGTGTAGCTTCCCTGGCTGTCTACCCATGTGTTATACATGTTAGACACAAATATTCTTTGATTTCAAACAGAAACATGAATGAACCCAATTAATATTGTTCAAAAAGTAGGTCTTGTCATGACAAAAATGGATGTTGAGAGCAGACAACAGAAAATATTTAGAAATCCGTCCTAGTTTAACATCAGAGAGACAGCGGTTTCTCTGTAGATGTTGAACATGTTCCTTGACACAAACACCTTTCTGACAGCCATGTGGTACCAAACTGTCGCATGAATGTGACTGTAAAACCTGAACTAAATGATCAAAACTATAAGTTGGGAGTAAAAAGGTGATTATATAAAGGGATGATGAGGAAAGAAGGGGCCCTAAAGATGATGTGACTAACAATGGAAACACATGCACAGAAATGACATTTCACTAAAATTCAAAGTCATGCAAGACTAAAATGCTTAGAAAACTTTAAAATATAATAATGAGTTATGCCGTGATAAAAGGAATGACTCTAGATGAAAGTGTGATGTTTACAAAAGTGTTCTTGCCTGGTTGTTTGAGATGGAGAGGCGAAGGGGAGACAGTTTCCGTTGCTTGCCATCGGCTATGCTCTTGCCCTTTGCTTCGCCATCCAAACCCAAGTTCTGGTTCTGGCCCTGGTCCTCCCGAATCATTTCCTTGTCTTTACGACTCCCACGGCGCCTACCTCCAGAGCCCAAGTTTTCTGTGGGCTCTTGGTTGTGCTTCAGCACAGGGCACTCCTGGTTCCCCTTCACACAGGCACAGTCCACCTTGTATTTACTAAAGTGAACACGGGGAGGAAGGGGGAAGTTAAGTCTGAGCTTTGAAGGTGATGCATGATGTTGCACTGCTATTACGGATTTCTTTACTTCTTTTTTTTTTTTTTAAACTTACCAGCTGCCATAGTCAAAATCAAAACCAATGGTGATCTCTGTGCCCTTGGTGATGGGCCGCAGTGAGTAGATGTATAAGTGCAGCATGCCATCTTCAATGACATGTCTCACCTGAAGAAAGTAAAAAAAAAAACATTCAAATTAATTGGTCGATGCACACTATCCTTTATTAATTATTGTGCAATGGGACGTGTGGTTACCTCAGCATTAGGGGTACAAGAACGACGGATGAAGCGTGCCTCGTTGCCAAAGCTACGAGCATCCACACACATCTCCAGTCCATCAAATTTAGAGTAAAATAACACAAATGGGTATGGCCTACAACATGAAAGACAAGGAAGACAATGGGAGAGTGGCATTAACAAAAACATAGCAATATGACTAACTACTTAGTGCAGCAGTACTACTATCAGTATATCTATGTCCCTTACACATCAAGAAACAAATCCAAGGATAAATCCTTTGGAATCGCAACTGACCTCTTGAAGAAATATCCATTGGCCTCAAATTGCTGTCGAAGCATGAACTTGCCCCTGTACTCAATGATAAGAGAGTCTGGGGCCAAGTCTCGCACTGCCTTGAGAATCTTCTTATTCTTCTGAACTTGACTCTGGAAGCAAAAGCCGGCCAGATAAGAGAAATGCTTTTGTTATAGACTGCATGGTTAGGTATAGTAAATCATTACTAGTATACTTTTTAAAGTGGCTGTAAGTGGATTGCTACAATTTCAAAAAACAGCCTATATGCTAAACACTGTACCTCCACAGGTGGTTTGAAAGAGGCTGGATTTGTGTTGTATGCCAGGCTCTTGCCGTCACCTTGCTCTTTAACACGTAAGAGGACCTGGACGTCCTCACTGTACTGATTGCTGTTTGCCTCCTCATACCGCTCCATCCACGTCTTGATCTTGTTCTCCCACAGAGATGGGTGCTCTGTTGGATCCTGCTCTGGAGCTGCACCCTGAGGAAAAAAAGAACGATATTTACATATAGTAAAGATGAAGTTGTGACTGTAGATTAATATAGCACTATATACACTTAGGAAGTCCATTGTTCCTGTGAGTTTACCTTTACTCTGGAGGATTTTCTGGACCCCTCTCTGAAGGCCTGCCACAGAAATGAAGAAATCAAACCTTTAATGTGATTTGACACTAAAGTTTGTGTAGCTTTCATTTGACATTTATGAGTCAAAGCTGACCTTCTTTGCTCGAGCAGAGGATGCAGGAGGCTCTTTTTCACCACTCTTTTTACGCTTTTTATCAGCCTGCTTATTGCCAAGGCGTCCGGTAGTCAGGGTGATTGTGGTAGGTGTGTGTTGAAATGTAGAATAGAGCTCTAGTGGCACCTCATCTCCACTCTCCGTTGCACTGGTGTCCCCATCTGAACAAGCAAACAAATACACCACAGTTATCAGACGAATGATGACAATTTCTTTGTTCAGTAAACCTTTCTGACGCACAAAGTTATAAAAAGCTACAGCCACTGTAGGCAACACAAATAACTTGGAAGCTAAAATAATGAAAGATAAGGCATGTGACAAAGATCAGAAAAAGGTTTGCTACTTGTCCACCAGGTGTCAGTGTATTCCAGGTCTTGCCTGAACAAAACCTGGCTGGCCTGGAGGGGAGGAGGCTGTGGCCTGACACATTCTACAACCTTTTTGGTTCTCTAACAAACTAGCTATTTACTGCAGCAAGGAAGCCAAGAAGCAGAACTGAAAACTTGATATACACGATCTCACAAAGCTCATCACAGCTTTCAGAAATGGGAAACTTGGCTGCATACAAACAACCTAATCTTTATAGCCAAGAACTTGAAGGAGGGCAACTGTGCTATTTCCACTATAAGTACTGGAGATAATTGCACATGCCCAACAGGACAATATACAAGTCTTGTTCCCAATGACAACAGGGTCTTGAAGTAAGACTGAAGGGGTGGGGAGAAAACTTGTGGTTCACCATTAAGTTTTTAGCATCACAAATGTGGTTTCTTTCTTAGAAGGGTAAATCACTCTAAATTAGTCATGTTTGAGAGACCAGCTCTGAAAGCACTGCTTACAGACCAAACAGTTCTACTCGATGAACCCACTGACCACGATGTGCAGACTAAAAAGAAAAAAGGGCACTTGGTGCTCTGCGAAGATAGTCAGACGATCTCTGAATAAGACAGTAGTCAAATAGACCATCAACACCCTTTGGTATTCCCCTGTATAGCAACATAACATACAGGGTGTATCAGAAAAATGTAGACTGAGAAAAAACAACATAAAATCAAAATGCAAAGACATTTTGAAAATCTGGTCATACGTGTTTGACCATGTAATTCTCCCTTGATTTACACCAGTGTCCTGGGTCAGTTTTCATGCTTCATTGAACACCGCGAATTTGAATTGGGCAAAATAAAAGTGTTTTGTGCACGAAGTGTAAGACTTAATATGAGACCTTTTGCCATGGATGACCAGTTCCCTCTGTCTTTTACTTGCATACATAAAACAGGAAAAAAAATAATTACATGTTAACCCCCTACCATCGATACAAAAATGTCACATTAATGATAAGTTTGAGTCTACTATGCCAAATGCAAGGGGTTTAGTCAGGATTCTTCAAGCTTGTTTTGAGCTGACCATTTGAAATTTTAAACATTTCAGTCGGCATATGTAATTCACTGCATCATTACAGCTAATGGAACTCTTGAGGCAGGACAGGCGCATGACTAGACCTGCAGTCGCAGATATGTTGAGGAGGGCACAAATTTGCGTGGCAAGGAACGGGACCCATGTGGCAGGCTAAACGTGCTGGAATCCTTTGACTAACAGAAGTGTGTGCCTTCAATTAAAATCTTGAAGTGTAAAACCCAAATCTTGACTAACTGAGCAATTTTTGCTATTAATTTTCAGGTTGTCATCGATGTGTGAATTCTTTTCATCAATGGTAGGGGGTTAACATGTAAATATTTTTTTTCCTGTTTTATGTATGTAAATAAAAGGCCAATGGAAAACTGGCCGAGGACACTGGTGTCAATAAACACATATGACCAGATTTTCAAAATGTCTTCACATTTTGTTTTTGTCTTGTTTAATCTGAGAATCTACTTTTTTCTGATACACCCTGTATATTAAAAACAGAGTCTAAAAGAACTGAAGCCTTATTCTTGTTGACCTCATAAAATTTGACAGTGAGCCAATTCACTGATGTGATTTCTGTTTCACTATTTTTTTTCTTGTCTTGTTCACTGACTGTAAAAACAGAGCCAGAGATTAACTGAAGGAATAAGACTCAAAAGGTTCAAATTGTCTTGAACACTAAGAATACATGTAAAAACTCAATAATGTAATGGAATACATAATAATGAGCACAGTCATATGCACTCATGCTACAATCATGTGATATTAAGAATATTACATTTCACATTCGCACAGTGGACAGTTTCATTCTTAGCTTTGGCATTTAACATTTCTCATAGCTGTTCTGTTCTTCTGAGAAAAATGCTGTTTTAGACCTGTCTTTGTATTGTATGCATTTCTCATAGGTCACTTGCTGACAACTCTGCCTGTTTTACATTAATATCTATCAAGGGTCAGAAACCCTGGGTTGACAAAGTGGTTTGGTAAACACCTTCATGACACAATTTATTGATGATACTGCTTATTGAGATTAAAAGACTTTGTTGAACTAGGTACACCAAATGAGATTCAGGATATACTAAAATATCTTGTGATACAGGCTCCAGGTGGTGTTGTAAAAAGACATTTGCTTGTGATAATTTATATTCACATATAGTAGAGAAAAAAAACATGTGCAGGGAAAAACCCTAAGTAGGGCTCATGGCACTCACCAGGTTATGTCAATTAAGCAAATCTAGAAATTGATAAAAATTAATTACAACACATTGTTTTTTTCCCTGTGGCCAAACATGGAAAGCTGAGGGGTGAGCTAACTTGCTTACTTGTCATGTTTGAGCATCGATCATGCAGATTAAGATATCACTTTGTGTGGTCCGACTTACCAGACAAACATTCTCTTTTCCTGGTCTGCAGCAGGATGGCCCTTTCTCTATCAAGGTGTCGTGGTTGGCAGCGTTCACACAGGTAGGTCTCAGGAATGTTCTGCCTGTCGATGCCCATGCAGTCTATGTGCTGCCAGGCACTGAGAAAATCAAAGTGAAAGGTTTTAAATAGAGTTTTTATTACACAATAATAGAAAATCTGGAAAACAGTAGTAAAATTAAATTGATTCAAATCATCTTAAGATGCAAACACAAAGGCTAGAGTCAAAATGGTGTCTTACCTGCATTTATCACAGCAGATCATGTAGCCATCGTCGTGGGTGAATCCACAGATGCAGCGGGTGATGTCAGCCCCATAGCTGCCATCCTCTGAGGTGCTGAGCGTAGTGCCCCTGGATGCCTCGTCCTGCCCCCCTGGCACAAACAACCCCCCCTCTCCTTGTCGGTTCAACATTAAGGGAGGAGGGGAGGCTGGTGGTGTAGGTGGGGGCCGCGCCCCATAGTTATGGTCCTGGAGGAAACATGCAGTGTTGATAAATTACAATTTTATGGTGTAATAATTTACAAAACAGTGCCGCTGTTCCTTTTGTGCCACATATGTGGTTTAAGTAGTAATGGCCAACAAACTAAAACACGCCACCGTTACTGTACAATATATTTTTTTCCTGTTATATTCATTACTTTCTGACTGCAGAAGTAACTATCTCTTATTATCACAGGAGAATTTAGAATACCAGTATGCAGCAGGTCATCATTTATAGCACTGTCACCATTTATAGCACACCTAAATAGTAGTTGTGCCACACTAACTGATTAATAGAAAGGGAGGGTTCAAGGTATTTGTAAGAGAGCAAGAAGAATCTCTGTGTGTTTAACCTCTTAAGACCCAGCTATGGGTTTTCTGCCCACGTTTGTGGACAAGTTTCACAGCTTTATACAATGTCCACTGCAAAGGACATTCCATAAAAATTTTTAAACATGCATCTGAAAAAAACTGTTGCATCATGATGTTTCTAATGTAGTCAATTATTTAATTACCATAAAGCCCAAACTTGTAGTTTCCTGACATATCTTGGATCTCATGAGGATACTCACCGCATAAGGCAGGCCAATGTAACTGTGGGAATGATGAGAACTGCTGCTATAGATCTGGTGTGGGTAGCTGGACTTTTCCACCACCACAGGGCTGGCCTCCACCGATTCTGGTCTGTTGAGCAGCAACACAAAGAACACATTACTTAATGTTCAATAATTACAATATAAGCTTATATATTTTGTCCTCCTGTATCGCAAAAAACTGTGTGCATGTCAGAGACAGGGATATAAAAGAATGATAGATGAATGTCGTGTCTGTAGGGGCCATGGGCAGTGGGTCACTGCGAATCCATCAACATTGTGGCTGCTGTCATGCCAGTGTAAGCCAGAAATAAGTTGGTACAGAAATAAAACCATATCTGCAAGGCAGATATCAGTAAAGCACCATCTCAGCCGCACAGGTTTTCAAACTCATTCATATCAAACCAGTAGATCCACTTTCCTCAGGTTCACTGAGGAAGAGAGCCTGTTGGGCTATTTGAGACCAACCCACCCTTATTATGACATGACTAATGTATTCTACAGTTGCTGAGGGCTGCCTCTAGAGGCACGGCTGGCATGACAAGACAATAAGGTACGAAGAGGGAGAGAGGGAAATTGAAAGAGATACGAGACAACAGACCAAGATGCATGTGAGATAAAGGCAGTAAGCAGAGTTTGAGTTAAGGTGCAGTAGTTATTCATGTGACGGTCATATCCACATGAGTTAATGGTTCAATCATGCAAAAGCATTGCTTAGAATTTCTTTCACTGCACTGTGTCAAAACAAATTGCTCCAAGGTCAAAGACATTGAGAAAGCATCAAATAATTTATTTGACAGCTAACAGGCTGATGTCCTTCTTTGGTCGATTTAGCACAACACTCAAAAAACATCAACCAACAAAATCGAGGCAATCACTGCTAAGTTTCTATGGTTTCTAGGTATATAGTAAGTAAGGTGAGTACAACAGGATGTGCAGCATTTTTGTCACTGTTCTACTTTAGCCAATCTCCATAAATGACATTAACTGAAACCTCATTCAGAGACGCCAGATAAAGCAGGCCAAAATAGGTCACAAATAATATGAGCAAATATTAATGACATTACATTTTAAAAGACAAATGTGTCTACCTTTGTCACTCCTTATAGTCCTTTATCTTCCTTAAGTCTTTTAAAATGAGTCCCAAGGTGCAGTGGTGGTATGACACCTGAGAGCTACTCTCAGCACTACTGCTGTTGATGCATGCTGTAAAAGCACTGTGCAACACTTCCTGTGTGTACTGCTGCTCAAGTCTTCAGTGTCAAAGTGAAAACATAAGTACACGCATGAAGGCGGATCCATCATTAGGTAGGTGTGTGTACTCAAGACAATAACTGCCACACAACTTCAGTCTCATACAGCACAGAGCTTTTAAAAGCCAAAAGTGAATTAAACCATATCATATAATAAACCATGTTTGGTAGTATGGTTAATATCTTTTTTTTTTTTAACATTAATGATTAATCTGATCAAAGTCTACACTCATACTAGCATCTCAGATGTCATCTAGGAATGCACCAGTCAGTGGAGAAAGTTTAAAAGGCTTAAGAGAACAAATCAGGATTGGGCTACTGCGGGCTTTCAGACTGAATGAATTACACAAAAACTAAAAAAAAACAAAAAAACAAAAAGGTTAAACAACTCCATAGAAGACAAATTTAGGAAGTTGGCTCGTCATTTTAGTGAGAAAGGGACAAACATGTTTGAATGGTATGGGTCATATGGCCAAAAACCTTATAATTATGACATATTTGATATCATTTAATATAATCATATATTAGTATATATTTATGGATCTCTTACATGTTTAAATGCTGATATTTGGTTCAAATTCAAAGTTTAATACCCACAAGATTTATTTGTGTTTTGAAACCATTACAACAAGAAAACAGAGGACAACATTTACAAAACAAAACATGCTGCATTATTTTGTGTTGCAGCTAAAAATGTAAACTAAATCAACCCAAAATATGAACAGTTGTTTTACATCCCAACTCTAAATGTATGCATGCATAGCTAGATGGTTTATATCATTCATGTTTCACACACGCCAAAGGGAGGTTTGCAGACATGCATTCATTCATGATTCAACTCCAGCACATCTATGGCCTCGATCATGAACAGGGAAAGCTGATGAGTAAAACAAATATAAGGGAATGAAAAGACAAGGTCTGTGATAGTTTCAGCGAAAGTGGCAGCTACGTACGGTATGTACTATTTATAGCACATGAATGTCAACAGTATTTAACAAGAACAGATGTCGTTCAAAATGCAAACACCTGCTGAGAGGGCAGGGTGGACAAGCGTAAAGAATGGAGAGATCAACAGCAGGAGAGAAAAAGAGCAGCACTGAACAGCCAGAGGCAACGCCTTCACTCCCTAAGAGCTCCTACTTGCTGCCATGGCAACACTACGCATTTGTGAGCGCGCACGCTGGGGCTGTGTGTCACTGTGGACATGCACACTGCATTAGCCAACAGCTGGTCACGCTGCTGCAGACTTCAGGGGGATGTGGAAAGGACGTGACGCTGTTTCTCTGGTGAGTAGCCAGCCCCACTGTTCCAGACTCGGCTGGCACACTCATATATTTCAAGGGGTGGTGTGTGTGTGTATGCATTTGTCCAGCTACGCTATGTGCCTCTGCTGTGGATGGAACATGCGCAGCAGCAGGTGGAAGCCCCTTTCAAGCTTGTTATCTGCTTGTGAATAAATCTGCAGCATGCAGGACACAAGCCATGGGCAGACAAAGAGTGAGTGAGGGAGTCAAGGCAGAGGGCTTAGGCCACCCCCCGGTGGAAGCACAGCTCCATGGAGAGGAGGAGGGGGGCAGGGGAGCAGAGGGACTGTTCAAGACGCCATATCTATGTGAGGGCCACCTGTCACTCAGGCCAGTGACCATGGCAACAGGCCCTGCGCAGTGCAGAGGGGAGGGAGCGGTGTGAGGGGCAGATACCATGGCAACACAAGCTGTCACGGCAACAGCTCTGATGAAGGCACAGGAGGGCCCTCTCTCTTTTAAAGAGACAGAAGCCCCTCCATAAGTTGATGACGTGTGTTATTCTTTAGTCATATGAGAACCTCTTGCTTCATTTATTTGTCCAGAAAAGGCCATAGCAATGTCCTTGACAAGACTATAGGAAATCAAGAGGAGGAGCAAAAGGAGGCTTGTTGCCATGGCTGCGCGCACCATCCCGCTTCACTGACTGAATGCAGCGTACACAAGTGCTGACAGCAACTCAAGCAACATAAGAAAAAGGATCAAGGAAAATCATGTGTATGCCTCTGTGTTCTCCACATAGTAAGTGTTTCATCACAGACAGTACACATACATCTAGGTTCTGGGCTTGCAGCCAGTTCACATGGGCAGATGTAGTTAATAGCTGACCAATAAGGAGGCCAATGTGATAAGCAATAGTTGAGTACAGGTATAATCAATGGCAACACTAAACTATCCATTACAGCAGACACAATGCTACAGAGCCAGTCAACCCTGCATGCATGGACTGCAAATTCCTTTCTGACTAACCGTAACAAGGAGAGGGAATCTAGATATAGAAAAAAGGATGGCAGAGCTCATAATGAAGAGCATGTTGGGGCATGTGTAGCAGAGTGCGGTAGTGACACTACAAATAAGCGTGTGCTAGACACATGTAATAAAACTCACAAGATAACAGACCAGGTAGGGAGATAATACACAGGAGAGGTGAGAAATCAAAACTAAATGTAATAAAATGAAAATATTTATAAAAAAAAAAAAATTTAAAAAAAAAGCGAAATGCAGAGGAAATGGGGGGAGGAAGGAGGTAGTGAGTGGGAAACAAATGTGTGAACAGTAAAAGTTTAGTGTGTAGTCAGCATTACTCACTCTGAGCCCGCAGCCATGTCCAGGTATGAGGTGTCTGCTGTGTCCACCCCTACTGGGATGACTATGCTCATGACGTTCTCTGCTGATCAGTTCTTGTCCTACTGAGTCCAGAGAATGGCAGTCCAAAACACTGAGGCATGCCAGCCACAGCAGTCATTGCAGACATCTAAGTGCATCCACGAGGCCTGAACATATAAGAGATGAGGGGAAAAATACAATAAAGACAAACAGAGGAAGAGGACAAAGAACATTTGTTAGTATTGTCTAACAAGTGATCAGATAAGTATAAATTTTTCTTGGCAAAAACAATGCACTTGCAAGGTTACAATACAGCAAACTCAAAAATACAAATCATAGTGAAAGTGGGGAATTTCCAACATGTTAGTATATGATTCAAACTTTCACACCAGTGAATTGACAAGAGGAATTCCCCTCTGATAATGACATTCTTCCAAGCTGTGCTTCTGACTAATGTAAAAGGCACTGAACACAATATTGGAACAGCTGCTGCTGTGGACTGCGCTAAAGCGACCTCTACACTCGGTTTACCAGGAATGCAGAAGGCTGCACTGTAAGGAAGCACCCACATAGGGGAGCAAGAGAACACAGAGCAGTTATCGCCATGAAAGGAGGGAGGAAAAAGGCAACACACAGAGGCCATTTTTCCCCCCTTCATTTAAAGACGGACACTCTATTCTGAGCACTTGCATATATACAACAGTTCCTGTTAAGACCACATAAAATCTCCTGTATGATACATTTACAATATCTGCTGTTCCTGTTGATAGAACCCCCCCCACACACACACACACCCCATAGCACTGCTATTGTTAGCATGTCTAGCAATACACACCAATCTTGTGCAAGACAAAGTATTCAATAATTATTAACATTAAGTGTCAGACAGTGAATATATTATCCATTTAATCCCTCAATGGAAGGCTAAAATACTTTAT
>JAPTMW010000005.1:19344587-19356498 GCA_029822955.1 Ostorhinchus angustatus
AAACGTGTACGTGTGAAGTTTGTGTTGGAATCTGTGTTGTGATGGAAATCAGTCATTTGCTGACATTATGGAACTCCTTTTGTAAGCCAAAAATTCTCTCATAAGCCTATAACCACAATAACAGGAGTCAGCTAACTTACTTCACCCCAGTGACAGGCCAGTGGTGTTGACTCAAATTTCATGTAAGCACAGTAGCATGTGTAAATCTTATACATATTGAAACAGTTACAAAAAAAAAATCACACATTTAAAAAATAAAGATCTGGAAATACCCTGGTCATTGCTACACCTGCAATGTTTTGGATTGCATTTAACTGATTGGTATCAACATCCATTTTTAAAAGTGGTGTATTTAATAGAAATATACATTTTGTATATTCCAGTTCATGCATCTTCCTTATACAGTAATTGTTTAATCCATATAATTTTGCCTTTACTGTATATTGATTGGCAGTTTTCTACTGATAAGTGGTATTAAAATAATCTGATTTCCAAACCTTTTGTAGCCTGATTGCTTATTGGTGGGGGGTTTGGTGCATGTCTCTTGGAGGGGTGCAGTGGTGGAGACATTGAGGGGTCACAGTATTGGTAATCTGTCTCTGGGCTGGTGACGTGGCTCCGGTTGAGAGGGCTGGGGAGCCCTTGATTGTCCCAGGCTTCACTGCTGCTGTTTCCCTGGCTGTCCATGGGGCTCTTGTCCCCCTGCAGTCGGTGCTGACGCTCCCCGGGTTCCCTCTGCTCCAGCGGCAAACACCGACTGGGGCTGGACCACCAGGGCTCCTGGGACGAAGCTACCTTCTCCGGCTCGGAGGAACACAGCAGACCAGCCATAGACAGCATCCCCTGAATGGCCTCTTCTGTGCTGGGTGAGGTAGGACGTTCTCTGCAGGAGGCACACAGGGTCACCAAACATACAACAACACCAGGACTTCTCTTACAGGTCCATTTATCATGTTTACGTGTGATTCTCACCGTTTGAGTGGTTTGTGTTTGTGCCTGAGTTTCTGACCAGACTGGTCCAGTTCTATGGTGTGCCCTGAACCTTTCTGCTGAGATGAGCCCCTCTCCTCTTCCTCCTCCTGGGAACTCTCTGAATCCTCATCAGAGGAGGGTGATGACGATGAAGCTTTACCCTGAATTGTTAAAAAAAAAAAGTTTATAATTTAAATAGATGCACTGTATGAACAGACACAAGGCAGTACTGTTAGTATGTAATGCACTTAATGCTTTACTTTTCAGCTGATATTTACGTGAACTACAGGGCCATAAAGTGTTTACCGTAATACATAAAAAAATAGACCAATTTGACAATAGCTTAATGTTACATCCATGAACTACAAATATGATAAAACTCCCAAATTAATTTCCCTTCATTTTTGAAACTTGAAACAAAGACTCATCAAAATGTTAGATCACGACAGTACTTACCTCTGTGGGGAAGTCACTGTCTGACTCCATGTCTGACACACTTGAGTGTCCTGAGGCTTCTTCCCTGAGTTCAGTTTTCATCCTCTCCAGACCCCCTGGCAAGCACAGGAACAAACCATTAGCTTAAGAGGTAGACACTGAAAACGTATAGTTCCAAATGACCCTGCTGCATCTAACATGGGTATAAACAGTACCAGTGAGGGACTTACTGAGCAGTGTGGTTTTCTCCACCACATTGTACCGCTCTTGACTTTCCTGTGTCCTCTCTGACTTGATATCCACACAACTCTTTGGTGGGCCTTGGCCAACAGATGGCCTTTCGCCCTCTGTCTTCACTGGGCTGGTACCCGGCCGCCTCATATCTCTGCAAACACAATTACATGTCTAAATAGTAATTTTTACTCAAGACAGAATTCTGACTGAAGCAAAAATGACCGATTCTCTGATTTCAAATTAAGACATCTAACTTACCATTTCCATCGCCCCTAATTTTGTTCATAAGTCATGATTTAATATATAGATTTTTTGTTATTCTGTTATCACTGTGCATTAATTGCTAGACAGTACTGGGATGTATAACACTAAATGAAAAGGTGGGGAGTTCTCACCTGATGATTCTGCCGTTAACCAGCATTAGCCGTAGGTGGTTATCCTCTAATGACTCTGCAGCAGCAGCTGCCGAAGCAGTTGACGCTTTGTTGAGTTTCCCATGAACCTTGGCACAGAACGCTGGATCCTACGTGAAAAAGAGCACCACCAGTCAGTACATATGTGAACCCCTTTACATTTACACAGTTGTACTTTTTCTGTAATAAATGATTATTATTAAATTAAGTAAAACTACAATAAAAACATTTTGTAATACAATTTAAACTTTCTCAGTGCCACAGTCTGTACTCTGATCACACAAACACACTGCACCCTGTCAGCACTGATTTAAAAGTAAGTATATAAATGATAATAGACACTCACCTCCTCAAGTGGGCCAACCTCCAGCCTTTTCAGGACCTCTCTGGTGTGCTGCTCTAAGATGTCCAAGTTGGAGGGAACCTTCGGGGCCTGCCGCTGCTGCTCCCTCAACCGCCTGGCAGCTCGTCTTGCCCGCCGGGCCTGGCATAGCCTCTCCAATGTGGAACGAGTGGCTGGACACCCATTTGATCCAGATCCTACTGCACACCCACTTCCCTGAGATTTCACTAGTTTGCTACCGTTTCCTGGTTCCTCCTGTTTAGGAAACAACAAAGAAGCCCAGGAATAATGGTATGACCTCAGCGTGATCGTTGTTATGGGTATAGTTTGATGGTAAAATATGGAAAATACTGTATACAGTATAAATATGTGCGTGATTGAAATATCTGGCTACTGTACAGAATTTTAGAGTTGTTGTGCTTTTACTGTATTCCTGTTCAGTTTTTTTGTTCTTTATGGAACATCTCCCGTGGGACAACGGATGGAAATTAGCCTTTGGCTAAAATCTGGAGTATTTACATTCATGTGAAAACATGAATGTTCATTAATGCTCACTGTCCCATTCAAATAAAAAAAAATGCTACACATATTTACATATTGTTAGGTTAGATCTATAATAATAATAATAATAATAATGTTACACTTCTAAATATCCTAAAACATGTGATGTGGACAACCTCATAAATATCTTGTCAGTTTTAAAAAAACTAAGTAGCTCACCTAATTCTGTAACAAGTAACAATTCACTATAAAATGCTGAGGAGAAAAGGTCAAATATTGTAAACTGAATTCTTAAAACCTTGACATTTCCCTTAAAACTGAACTCAAAATACTTCATGTCACTATTTCCTCCTCATCCTCTTACCTCGAGGTAGCGGATTTCCTTGGTCAGCTCTTTAATGAGATGGTTTGGCCTGATATTGTCTGGTACTTCACTGGTGGGCTCAGTCACCTATAAAGCCACAACAGACCACATTCACACAGGAGAAGTGAACAGAAAGAAGCCTGTTGTCAACCAGTGACACAAATCCAGAAGATAAGGACGAATGCTAAGGATGCCTCCAACTGGACCTCAGCTGCCATGTAACAATAACCATTCAGACTAGAGATACTCAGGCCAGAGTTAGGTGCAGGTATACAGAGATGACCGTGAGAACACCGAGGCTGACTCTCACCTCTCTTTTCAACCAAGTCTTCAGTGCAGTGATTAAAGCCTTGACTCCCTCTACCAAGTAGGTTGGTGGCGGACAGTTGTCCTCTCGAAGCTCTGAAAAACAAGAAAAAGAGAAGTTAAAAATTTAGGACAAAAATTAAGTTATATATCCACCTTATGTTTGAATGCAGAAAGAAACACTTATACAAAGTTCTGCTTTTTGTGTGGCATTTCCAGTGCATTGCTTCTCTCCACTTAGAAAACTAACACTAAATGCTCATTTTACTGGCACTTAAATAATCCAGCAGGATCATTTAAAAAAAGGAACACAGACCTATATAACATCTCCACAGTGGAACAGTAGCCTGGAAATTAATGTAGACTGTGCAGGAGGCCTGGTTTTTATGAGGACCGATACCCAGTCCAGTCAAAACAAAGTTGATTTTCACTCTTCATGCATCCTTGACACATCATATGGGACTACTGAGGCACTCTGGGGCCTCTACTGTATGTCATGTAGTTATTTCCTTACATGCATTCATACAGGGAGCTGGTTTACACTGGCTACTGTAATGATTGTTCCTTAAGTATTGGAACAACTGCAGAATTCTATCATTATCAAAAACTGTGACAGCTATTTCCAGCATTTAACCTCACCTTTTAGGGTTTCCAAGAGATTCTTGGCCACATACCAACAAATGGCCTCAAAGTATGGAAACTTAAAGAGGTCTGGTGTTTTCAGGCGGCGCTCCATTTCATAACACCTATAGATAGATAGACAGATAGATAAAAAAACACACCAATGAGATGGGGAAACATAAGCATCAACACATTATGCCACAGGATGACAACACAATTATTTGTTTACCTGAGCTGCATGCCGATATTGAGGTTGTGAAGGAAGTTTCCTCCAAATGCCATGCAATCCTGAGAAGTGAGAACAGCATGGATCCAGCCTGCAGGGGGTGCCACAGTCCAGCACATTTTACAGATAGATTAGACACTATGTAATGACAGATTGAAGGTGCACTCAAACAGTAATAGCAGTGCATATATACCAGCAGAGAGCGTTCTGCATTCTTCTTTGTAAAATATCTGATGTTTGTGCATATGTGTAAAAATGATTACATCTGTTTACATACAAATACAGAACGATCAAACCTGATCATAGATAAAATTGTCTAAGTTAAGAGTAATAGCAATAGCAGTGATGCGCCCCCCCCCCCCAAGATAAACAGAACTCTTTATAACAACACAAAGTGAGAGAAAACAGAGACTGGGGACATAGGGGGGTATAAGGCTGATCGACAGCTCTGATAATGCAGTGCTTGACTGACCTACTGTGCTCTCTGACCCCCGCTTAATTCCCACCTCTCTACACCCACGCTGCCAAAAGCTTTCTTTTACAATGCTGCTTCAGCCCTGCTGAGAAAGCATGGCTGAAGACTGATTGAAGACATCCAGCAGTTGACAGGCTGAACTGAGCTTTGTCTGCGTGGTTTCAGTTGGAGAGCAAAGGAACTCCACTGCTTTAAAAAGTCCACTGAGAGACTGATGGGTGAATCATTGCACAACAAGAGCCATTAGCTTCACTATAGTGAATGCAACCATGTCATATTTAGTCAGTGACATCAAACAAACATCTTTTTCTCCTCTTAACAGAACCTCTAATCATCAACAATAGTGTTGTTACTTAAAGGAGTGTAAGAAGAAAAAGCTGATATTTACAGCTTTATATTACAAAAGAGCACAGTTTTTCATTTTTCCATTGTAATTATCATTAAGAACTGTTTGGGTTACTGCTCAGGAAGAAATTCCCTGTTATTTTCCTTTGGCTATAATAGAGGACCTTTAAGCAGCCTGTATTTTCCTGGCAGCAGCCATGGGATTCATGATTTTGTTTCATTTTGTGTATGTATGTGTTAAGGTCACCAGTGCAGACATTTCAGCTTTAAAGAATCAAAGACTTCTCACAAGAGTATAAAGATGATACAGACCTGTAGGGATGAGCAGGGTGGTTCCTTGGGTAACAACACACTTGTAACACTTGTCCACTTTGTCCCCAAAAAACACTTCACTCTGATTGGGTGAGGAGCTCCATGCCTCATATAGTGCAAGGTTGGTGGGGGTGGGCTTGATTAGGTAGAAAATCTTCTCACCCTATAAAAAGGATGGAAGATCAAGCTATTATGATTACTCTGATCACTTGAATTTTAGGTGTTTACTTGCTGCTGAACACACCCCCACCCCCACTACTTAGTCAAAATTAATGTCAGTTCTAGTTTATGGAAGTGGGAGGGTGAAATCACAGTCAGTGCTGCTGGGTACATGTGCAAAGCAAGGGTGACCTTTCAGCAAACCAATCGGGCACAGGCACTTGGCCTAAATATTTCAACATATACAAACATATTGATTAACCCAAGGTGTGACAAATGATAAGGTCAGCTTGGGCTTCAAATAACCAACAAACATGAGAAGACAATAACAGGTCCTGACAGTTTTTATAGTCTTAGGTACGTTTTTAGTGAACACTCACCCAGAGAACATGGTACCAGACAGAGGTGCCTCCAAAGTCTATGTGGAAATCTGTGTAGCTGTCTTTGACCCCCATAAGACAGTACTTCTGAACAAAGGGCTTAGGGAAGAAGGAGTCATCTGGCCAATAGTTCTCAACCCAGGACATCTTCTGAGCCACATCAGGGACTTCCACCAACTCTGACATCCTTCAGGATGTAGGAAAGGAACAAGTGAGTTACATGAAGTTGTACAGACTGCATGGTTGTACAACAATTTAAAATGATGCCAAAAAATGCCAAAGATTCAATTTAACATAGATTCCTTAGGTTTAGCACAAATAAAGAACAATTTTCTTTACTATTCATTTGATTAATTAATAATGATTCTCAGGGTGTTTTCATGACTGCCTCATTTGTTCTGGGCTTTTGGACTTTATAGTTTGATCTGAACCAAATCTGAAGTTATGAAACCTCTCTTGAAGATGATGAACCAAACAGCTGGTCTTTGTTCTGACCAAAAGAGGTGGTCTTAACTCATGTTCTCATTTACAATGTAAAAACAGTATTTGGATAGTTCAAACTTTATATGACGTAAAGCAATGCTATCACTGGCAATAAATAAATGAAGTAGAAAAACAGATGACTGATCAGGCCCATGCTTATATCTGCTCCCAGAGTTGCAGTGTGAAAGGAAAAAAATAACCAGATCAAATGTATATGTTAAAAATACACTTTGGTTTGGACTGCTACACGTTATAAATGCACACTGATACATTTTTAGCTTAGCGTGACCTCTTTATGTTGAATTTCCACTGTTATCACATAATTCATCAAATTACAATGAAGGCAATCAGCGTCAGACTGACAAGAGAAGATTTAAAAGGAACTCATTGAAGGGAAGGACTATAAGGTCTGATTTATTACTTTAAATTTGTGTGACACAACTGACTTTTACTTGTTTGTGCGCCTTTAACCTACAGAGTGAGCAGACAGCAGCATATCTTACTTAGTGTCAGAGAACTCCAGGCTGATGAGGTTGAGGACCTTGGGTCGATGAGGGTTGGTGTAATACTTGACAAACTCACTGAGCTTCATCTTGCTGTCAGCCTGACGCGCCACATCGATTACATCAATGACTTTGTCACCACCTAGATTTGATAAAAAGTGATAAGACATCCAGATGTACGATTTAGTCTGTGAAGTATAAAGTACAAACTCTTGAATGAAAAATGTGTGCAAATTTTTAATTGGCTGTTGAGTGGGTGTGGGGATCTATGGGGTCAGTGGCCTGCTGGCATCTCCATGTGCTTTTACAGATCTAGCCCTCAGGGAAACTGGCACCAATATGGCAGTGTGGGAAGGGGCTGCACAGGGAGGTAAGAGAGACGATCCGTCAATCTGTCCAGACTAGTGGTCCCTGAGGAGGGGGAGTGGGCGGCGTTAGAGGACTGCTGTGTTTATAGTCTGTGTGTGGGAGATCGAGAGCCGAGAGGGAACTGCGCGTATAGATGTGAGAAAAAGAGTGGATGTTGTACGTTTGTGTGGAGGACAGAAAACAGATGTTTTAAAGGAAGGGAAGGGCGAAGTCGAAAGCAGAGACTTGTAGCACACTGCTCACAGTTGGGATGCTACAAATCACACTTGGGTGACACATGGGGCCGGAAGTAAGACCGAGGCAGAGTGTGTGTAGCAAGACAGCTGGTTGTTGTATTTTCCCCACACCCCTCCCGCACACCTTTTTATTACCCCTGCGTGTTCTTTCTCAGTCCCTCTCTCTCTCTCTCTCTCTCTCTCTCACACACACACAGCTTTCTATGAGCCCAGCTGGCCAGCGTCTGATGACAGGGAACAGCTGGAGTAAGGGTAGCCAGTCACAGTGAGAGACTGCTTGAAAACACAAAACCACAATCTCTGACATCAGTCTACAAAACCCAAAAGTAAGAAAAAAAAATCTACAGTCCTACTAAACTAGAGTTACCTGATGTCCTACAATAATCATGATGATAGTTTACAGCCAGTTTTGTTGAAAAGACTTAAATGAAGGTAACTGTTATAAATAATGTCTTTAGCCCTATACATAAGGGACTAACATTACCTCTGGACTTCTGATCATTTTCAATAATTGCAGTAGTCACCTATGATCTTGATACAATGCACCTCTACATTGAATTTGAAAGTACACATTCCACCACAAGTGACCTACGCGGCTACAACAAACACAAAGGTCCTGTGGCAATACTAGTCCTGTGTTAAAGCAAATTCTCTGATTTACAATGTTTGTTCTTTCCTCCACACATTTTATGCTACATATTTAATAGTTGATAATTATGGACACTGTGCTGTCAAGTATTATAATTATAGGCTGATTTTGAAAAGAATTTTGGGTGTAAATTTAGGAGGTTCATGTTGTGACGTACTGAGGAGACCCATTTACAGAACTTGAGCTTGCTCTCTCTGAGTAAAAGTGCAAGAGGTGATCAGATGAAAAACATACATGACTGTTCTGTAGGGTACATCTTCCCCCTCGGCCAACATTTGGCCGAAGGGGTATTGTAATCGTTTTATTGTCTGTCCGTCTATCTGTGTCTGTCCATTCAATGATGTAATCGCAATATCTGATGAATGCATTGAGATATCTGCACCAAATTTATACTGTGGATGCATCTCGGCATGGAGCAGAAGCCTATAGAAAATAGGTGACATTGACCTACTTTTCCAAGGTCAAATGACATCAAATGGAGACATGGCCCCTTTGTTGGGGTGATATGTTTGCTTGAAACAGCCTTGTGCAGTTATAATATCTGAGTACTTTCAAATATAAATATGTATGTAATAAGTTTTACAAAAAGATAATCTAATCTAAATTATAGGGTAGTAACTTTCAAAGGAATCTTACACTATATTTGGCCGAGGGGTATTAAAAGTGCACAGCACGTTATGTTTTTATCTTTCAACAGGCTCAGCAGTTATTATATGGTAGCCTATTAATAGTAAGCTTTGATGTCATATCCCGGATATAATGTCAGTAAATTCAAGTAAAACACAGACTTTACAAATGAAATGTAGATGTGGGGAGGTAGTTTCTCACTTCCAGGAGGTGCTGGTTATATCAGTGCTATGCAAAAGGGCTTTGGTCAACATGATGAAAAGTATTTTGCTACAGTAAGCAGAAGGTGTTAATTCATTTATGCCATGAAGCGCTCTCCTCTCTTTAGATTCAAGATTATAACTATTAATCATAAATGGACCCATAACCAACTCTAAAAAATACCATTCAATCATGGTTTGCATTAGACTGTTTTTCAACAAATGCTTAATAGGTTCAGATGCTACTGCAGAATCAGATTACAGAACAATATCTTTGCATTGCAGTGAACTGCACATTAGTGAGAAAATACTTAAAGCTGATCAAAGTTTTGTCACATGTACTGTGTTTTTATGACAAGAGACATAATACAGGGAATAAAGGAAGAAAGAAGTATGGCAGCACCACAGGTCCTTTCCAGAACTGAAGAGGAGATATTTTTATAATGTGTGCATGTTAACAAGTTTTTATCTATTTGAAATAACTGACTGGCAGTCTCTCATTTCTGTGTCATATTTGCAATATGGATCCTAAAAAAACAGAAATAGAAATAGTGTTCTGTCTGTCTAAATCATATCAACTCTATCCATAAGCTGCATTCTAGGGATTTAACAGTACAGATTATCCATGGTCCAGTACGTATTGCAGTTCTTGAGTGACGGTGCATGGTACAGTTGGGGCACAGAGGCCGGCTGGAACCCGGCTGTGCGACGAAACATAACTGGAAGCTGATGGAGAGTCTCTCTCGCCACTCTTATTTACCATACTAGCCGAATACCACGAAGACGAGTAACATTTTTTAAAGAAGAAAGTCAATAATAAAAAAGATGGCGATGACAGACGAGGTTTTACTAATGTGGATACTAATGTTGATATTGATAGGGGTAGTCGTCATAAATATGTCGCACAGTCATGCTTTGAGAAGTTCTGCTATTCATGGAAATTATTCTGTTCAAATCTCAACACTGCCTCGACGGTTCCTGGTGGTACTGCTCCATAATACTCCGTCTGGGTATGCGTCCACAATCTCCCGGAAATGAACAGAATTACATACGCAATGTACACAGAGGACGGACAGAAAGCTCCGTCCATATCCGTCTGCATCTTTAACATACAGCATAAATGAGCCCTTACAGGGAACTAGATCCGAGTTCCATTTAAGCCAACCATGCTGGGTGCAGCGCACAACCAGGCTCTTCATCTGGCTCTTCATCCGGCTCCAACCAATGACAGTAGAATTACACAAGTCAGTCATCTTGCTAAGCTCCAATATAAACGCGAGATGTCCGGAAATGTCATTTGAAAATGACAAATGAGCCGTACCGCAATACATGATCGCATTTAATTGCTAGGGGAGTACCGATCGGTACGACATGTACTGTTGCACCCCTACTGCATTCAGTAATAGAGTCCCCACTAACAAATAATCAGTACTCTCTTACTGTGCCTAGTCATTTACCACACACTAAGTTGGTGGCACAAATGTATAGACTGACACTAGTGAGAAACAGAGGACATCAGCGTTAACTCCTGTTGTCTCATTGTCCTCCAGCTGTAAGAAAAGTAACCTGAGACTCACTCCCTGGTCACAACACCTGTGCCTTGGCTTAATGTTCAATAGGGCATGGGAGAAAAAGATAAAGCAAGAATGGGAGTCTGTAATCTGAACTTAATGATAAAAACACCAGTGGGCTTGGTAATGGGCTTGTAATAGGAGCTGGGAAGTGGCAGGCTGTTTCAATAAGGAAGCCTAGTGGTCATCAAGAGGGCAGTGAAAGCTAAGCCATCACTCATTTAGAAGTCGTTCAGCCATTGCCTGATGCCTGATAAGTGGGTTAAAACCCCATGAACCTGGAAACCTGTTCATATTGACACACAGATGGCGCCTACACAGTGATGGCCACTTAGCTGGTCGGTGTTAGGTGGTTTCATAAGCTTTTTAAGCTGATTGAGGCTACTGTTTATTCCAGCCAGAGCCCACATCCTCCCCAAAGGATAACCCTTAATGTGTTATCGTAAATTCGATACAGTGGATGACAAATGCTTGACTCTATAGGAAAAAAAAAAGTGTCCTTACCCACATACTGCTCCACATCTTTGACGGAGAAAGTAGGAGCAGGTAGCTTCAGCCCCAGACCCTCCATCTCAGTGACTACAATGGGGTAGCTGAAGCCGTGCCTCTCCAGGTATCGGCGCGTCACCTGCTCACCTTTCATCTGCATCATAATCTCCTCGCCACTGGAAGAAGAAGTTCAACATCTATTATCAATTCATAATTCTACCATTCCAAACCACAGGTAACTGTTCTTCGTCATCTGTAAAGCCATACAGGTAGGTTTTGCTTCACTTAATTACGTTAAAGGTGCTGTACGGAGAATTCATTTAAAGTGGATTGTAGCGACACCTTCGGCCTGAATCAGTGGTGTTTTTAAGGGACAAAGACTCCGCTTCCCATGAGCACTAGCACCTACTGTCATAACAGCATAACGCTGGTAAAAGGCGTGCATTCGTTTTGAAGCTAATGAATGAAGAGCAGATCCTCTTCACAACTCTGCATTTCTTTTTTACACACAGCAGCTTGCCCGGTGCAAAGTGACGACTGAAACGAGACAACAAGTAAACTTCATGAAGTCCGTTTGTAGCGTGAAAACGAAAGTGAAACCTATCTTTGGAGTCTGACTGCACTGCTGCTTCTATGTCTGTTTTTCTCCGGAGCCTTATTCACAGACCGGTGTCTAAAACATGTCCCAATAATATACA
>JAPTMW010000005.1:19383676-19394727 GCA_029822955.1 Ostorhinchus angustatus
AAACAAACAATATTTAAAGACATAATGATGAGTTATTTGAGATAGTAAATAACAACAGGAAAGATGGCAGATTTGTATGCTCCTGTAATATAGTTGTTATGTGGTGAGAATCTGAGTTAATACTAGTCAAGCGCCGTCTCATTCTAGATTGGCCTTGAGATACATGAACGGTTTTTGTGTGTAATCTTAAAAAGGCAGTAGATACACATAAAGCAAGACATACAGATATCCGAATCATCTGTGTATTAAAGAGAGGCTTAGCCATCCTCACAGTAAAAAACAGGACCAAAATAATCTTGTAGAAATTTTCCTCCACTGAAGCACTGCCACATTTCAAGTATGAAAAAAATTATCACAAGGCAAGGCAATGTACCTAGATTCAGAAGGATGGAAACGATGGAGTGGAAAAGAAAATGGAAGTCACACAAAAGGCTTCTTGTTGCATATATAATTGGCCACTTTAAGAGGAAAACAGTAGGTACAAAATAAATGAGAACACCTTTTTCTGGACGGGGGTTGGTGACAGTTAATGTCACAGTGTATGTACTGATGAGATTTCCAATCTAAACAAAGAATTCATGGCTAGTAGACCTCTTTTTTTCCCTTTCCATGTGCTTCACTCATGTGCAGCCCTGGTGAGAGCCCTCTGTGTTCACGCTGAAGGAGGATTTGGAGTGTCCTTTGTGAGTGTCCACAGAGTCCGAGATGTTTCTGACAAGGGCTGCCATCTCTGGATTGAGGCGGTGAGGAAGACTCAGTTGGTTAAGGTGCTGGACGCGCGGAAGTAGGAGAGGAACTTGAAACAGAGGCTGACCACAAAGTACCAGATGTTTCTGGCCATCTGAGAGCGGGCGATAAATACCCTCCAGATGAAAACCACCAACAGGGTGTTGAAGGTGTAGCGGATGTTCCTCAGTCTGGGTTAATATGGCAGGAAGGAAAGGAATCACATGGTAAATAAAACATCTTTTGAAAACATACTGCAATTAAAAGCTGTTGCTTTGATGAGCAGGTTGGACATCTCTCACGCTTCTGTACTTACTTCCTCAGATGCTGCCTGGCAGCAGGGATGTCAGACATATCTTCATTCAGAACATACTTCTTGGTGCCGATGCAGTAGTTTTCAATGTACTCAGGCCAGTTCAACTGGCGCACATCAAAGTTAAATGTCTGTAATGGTGACAAGAGTGTTAGAAACCTGTTGTGACGAAAGGCAAAACCAACTTTATCATCATTCAAACATGTGTAATTCCACTCTCAGCCACTAGATGGAGCAGGACTGTTGTTACTGCTACTGAGATGCTTTAAGCTCTGGCAAGGTACTAGTCTCAGAAACATGAGGGTTAAACAGCAACAACAACAGAGTGTACAACATTATACCCATTTAAATAAGAGAAATGTAAAAAAGCACTCCAATTTGAAGGTCTGTGGTTCATTGTCTTTAAAGCATGCTCATTGATCTACCTTCCTGTCCTCTGGGGTTAGCTGGCTCATCAGCATGCTCATGTTCTCCGAGTTCCATTCCCAGTCCTGATTGCTGAAGTACTCCAGCAGACTGATGGCTTTGTGCAGACGATTAAAGATACGCATCATCCTACAATGAAATATGGAGACCAGGGGTTACTACACAATCAAATCCATCTTGAAATTTTGACCACAACAGTTAGCTGGTCTTACTGTGGCTTCTGTCCAGACAGACGCAGGAAAAGGTCGTAGATGAGGGCAGGGAACTTGTGGCTGACCAGGATCCAGTACTGGTTGATCAGGTAGTTGGAGGTGATGTTGGCGTTGGGCCTGCGGAACGCCTGCTCCAGAGGATTCCTCTTAAAGGTCGACATCACATGATACTCTGCAGACCATGTACAATTTAGACAATGATGGATGGAAAGAAAATTCAGACAACTTATCACAAACAAGGAGGCTCTTTAATGATACAAAGTGAAATTACTTTCATTCAAATGCTCATTTTTTGATGAAATTCAAAAGCCCAGACAGTGGTTGTATGTGTTATAACAGAGCTGGGTTACAGCCCACACACAGCAACCCAGTGTTCATCAGGGTGTTGTTATACATGACCAATATGACCCACATCCACCAACCAGCAGAAACAATGAAATACAGTGGACATGTTTTCATTTCTATACCAAGATCATGACTTCCAGGAACCATAGTTGGTCTTAATCATAACCTGATTTTCAGCTCCGCTTCTCAGGAGAATTTCAGGCAGAAGCAGTAACAGAATCGTTTCCCCCAGTGGGCAGCCCCTCCTCCCAGAATCCAGCAGCAGCCATCCACAGATACAGAGAGCAGCCACGTGACCACAGATATTACATCACACACAGCGCGCAAACTAGGCCTGCACTGTTTGTTTCCATGGCAACTGATATGTAGTGGTTGCAGGGGCCAAAATGACCAGATCTGAGGTGACAGCCAGCTGTGGTGTGGCTCCTCGCAGCTTGGCTGGGAGGATCGCCACTAACCCTCACAAGGGTAAGGGCCTCTGCTGTACTGGAGTACCCACAATTCTTTGCTAAAGAGGACACTAACAATGCAGAGAAGGAAAAAGGCCTAAATTTTTTCCCCCTAATAGGTCCTCTTTTGTTATTTGCTTTACACCGATCCTCTTGTTTTAGATTAGCTTCATTTGTTGCACTAATTTAGACCAGTGTGATTAGAGTCTACAGTTCTACTTTCATAACAGTGATGAGACCTAATCCCACTATGAGCCATCTGGTAGCAATTTCCTCGGTGAAAGGAGCACGTTTGCTAATCTGAGAGGAAACAGGAGAGAGGGGGTCTCTTGTCATCCTGCCAGCCTGACATGCACAGTCCTCTAATCCTCCTCATGATCACTGGCATGGAAACTCTTACTCCTGTATGTCATTTGCAATTTCATTACTATGACAAACTGTGACAAATATTAAAAGATGCTCAGCACAATTTTGTATCAGCAGGCAGATTACTATACAAACACATGCACATTTAAAAAATAAACCTTAATGATGCAGAAGTGACTATAGACAAGACTGCTCATAAATAAAATTCCAAAATTTAGGAATTAAAAAGGTTGACGTTCATTTTAATCAGTACAACCATGCTACTTTAACTGTAAGAAGATATGCATCATATTTAAAACATGACATGCTGTGTTAAATTGCTCAAAACAGGAAATATGGTCAGCATGTATAATGTAGATATCTTTGCCTGTTCACTGTCTGAAACAAACATATGATGCTGAGGTGAGGGATGAGACTTAGGGTTGATCGAAAGTGTAAGGTAAAATATATAGATACTTAAAAAAAATGTTTAATTATACTTCTAAAGAATACCATCATCATGCAATAAAACCTGCTTTTACAGTAACACATAAATTAATTAAATATCACTCAGTTTCTTTAAATGTTGAAACCCTCTCTCCAGCAGGTGGCAGACGCTGCCCACCAGTGGAAAACTGACCACATCTTGCTCACATCACAGACATTATGTCACAACACTGGAGTATTGATTTGTGATGATAAAAGCAAACCAGGACAACACTATTGCGGGTTGTCAGATTGCACAGACAAAACAGCTCTATAAATATCTGTCTGCAGGAACAGGTTTTTATTACCTTAAGAAAGAAAACAAACAGTCCACCTACCAATCTCTCCCCAGTGGAAGGGGTTGATGCCACCGGTTGTGCAGTTGTAGACCAGGGCAGTTTTAGGTCTGAAAGGTGTGTGGGAGAAGAGATGTCAAAAAGTAGTCTAAGAAAATACAAGTGAAAAGCTTGGAATGTACAACTAGTCTATGCAAGCTATGAAACAAATGTGCAATATAATGTTCAAAACCCCAATAACTTTAGACCTTTAGAGTTGTCACAGGTCGACACTGAGTCAATATCTTGAAGAACTTCCAGATGTGATCACATTGTGCTGGTATAACATCACACTTTACCATCACCAGCTTCTATGAGATGCAATACACAATTATCTGAATACCATTCACTCTCATGGTTATTCACGTTATATGGGAGTGAAAAACACATCTTCCAGTCATTGTTTCCAGTTTGGAAAATAATACACACTCAACTCTGGTGAAGCAAGGAGAACAAATCATTTTGTGGTGAAAACCAAGGAAAAAACTTTGTCATGACCCAATTTTCATTTCATTTTGGAGCAGCAGTTTGTCCATCTGTTAAGAGGTGTATAAATAAAATACATGGAATACACATTTAATTAGACAATCCTTCTGGTCCAAAACACCAAAAAACATCTCTGAGATATTGTGGGTAGTTAAAAATTTTAGACAGATGACTGTCTCCATGTGGATCAACGAACATCTTGTCATACTTTCTGTTTCATTATCTCTTAATTCTTGGGATGACAAGTCTCACAATCACCAAACTTCCAGTGTCTTGATCACAGACTAGAAGCTGTTGCTGGGTTTCTGGGTCTTGTACACACCTGTGTACAGCAGTGTACCAGCCAGCAGCCAGGGTGAGGTTGATGACCACGTCTACAGGGATCAGGTCAGCGACAGCATCATTGTTGGCTCTCATGGTGCGCAGGATGCCCTTTCCAGCCTGATATAAGACAGGATTTTCTTTCAAAGCAATTCATTACAAGCAGAAGCTAAACATTCAGAAATAACCATCTGCTTTTTACTTACAGCAATAAAAACACCACTTGGCCCATTGAAGTTGTCGATCCAACCCTAAGTAATGAGAGCAGAGGAAATGCATGTTAGTAGAATGTTTTCCTCACAGCAATTTGCTGTTTATGGGCACAAGAGTTTAGACATGAGGTTATAGATCTCAACAGTGACATGAATGCATTTGTGTGTATGTAAGCTGTTATCAGCCGTTCAGGGTCATGTTACTTCCTGTGGTGGGAGAACAGGGCAGGCTTGGTGGCAGTGATTGTCGACTTCAATTAGACTCCATTAAAAATAGATGAAACTACTGGTTATAGACCACTGCAGCTTCCATTGTGTGGGACTGGAGCCCATTATGCGGTCAAGGCTGATGCTTGTCTTGAGTCTAATAATATAATCTGTCTGATGCTAAAGTGCACAGTAGATGAACAGACCAAAGGTGTTTTTAGGGCTCTGAGCTGTGGACTGTGGAGCTGTTTGACGGGGACATAAATGTTTGAAGTGGGATTTTGTGTTTGCATTGGTTGAATGAGGGATTGCTTTAAAATGGAGTCACAAAATGATGAACTTACATGGGTATTACATTCTGTGTGGTTTGTAAACCAAGTGCACATAAACACAAATACATAAATATGCAAACACATCCCCCTTGCCTCACAGTGCCTGCTGGCGTGGGCTGCCAGGGCGATTGCATGGCCAAGCGTGAGTGAGGCCTTTTGAAGAGTCGTAGCCAGACCAGGCTTACAACAACTGAAAGCTGAGCACAGAGCCAGGAAACTGCAGTCAGAGCCACAAGACACAAACGCAAGGCCTACATGTCCAGGGACAAGATAAACAAGCAGTCCTGTGCTTGTTTGTTTGTTTTTTTCCATTTTTAAATTCAGCATAATTTCTTAGCCAATGGTCCAATTTTTGCTATGAGAAGGTAATGAACAATATCAAGCATCTCTCATCATTTTCCATTAATTCAAATTTAGTCAATAATACATTTAAAAGGCTGAATCATCCATTGTTAATGACTTGAAAAGATAAAGCTGCCTAATTATGGATTCATCCCCTTTGTAGAATTTGACTGAATATTTGGAAAACATTTCCAGTTGCTGACACAGCTGAAATCTTCATCTCAGTGAAATGCAAATACTGAAGGAGTGAGTGTGCCTGCAGCATCTGCCAGTCTGAAAGCAGCTTAAATATGAAGTGTTGCACAACTCAACATTCAGTCTCTAAGATCCTAACCAAACCTTTGGGGTAGCCTTTATATGAACTTTCTGCGCTCTCAGTGTGTGATATTTATGCCATCATAATTCTCATCCTAGGTCAGTGTTTTTCAATCTTGGGGTCAGGACCTCATGTGGGGTCGCCTGAAATTTCTAGTAATTGATAAGAATAATAATAATAAAAAAATACTTGGTAATAAAAAAAAATATGGTGAGTTGAGAGAGACAATCCATACATAACAGACATGACAAACTGTGAAGCTGAAACTGAAGCACTGTGGTACCGTTTATCTGTCCAATGTTCACTGTGGTTGGTTTCAGATGCTGCAGCTCTTTCATAATTCATAGTTTGAGATTTTTCAGTATTAATTTGCAGCCTTGTAAATACAAGCTGGACTGACTGTACATATCCTGACCAAGGAAAATCAAATTCTCCCTTTGTGCAGTAATCTACACCTGGCTTTCCTGCCTCCATCCATAATAATATACATTATATAGACTAAATGTCATCTACAATTAACGTTTATCTGCAACACAGTATAGCAAACTATTACACGATCAAAAACAAATTAATTTTAGCAAAAAAAAAAAAGGCCCCACTTTGAATATCTGGGGTCGCCAGAAATTTGTGATGTTAAAATGGGGTCATGAGCCAAAAAAGGTTGTGTGGTTATCATCTGGGCTCAGGACCCAAGTTGTTTACCTGAGACATTCACAATACATTTGCCCTAAATCCTGGGCCATTTAAGATTAAACCCACAGGAGTGCAATGAATCGATTGCTATGCTGTCCTTTCCATTCCCTTTACTTCTACTTCACAGCAGGACCATAGTGAGCATGGGATCTAGAAGATCTAGGAGTCATTGATGAGCATCAAATTTTTGATGAACATTAACCACAGCCTGCAAAATAAGTTGAGCATTTCAGTCTCTCCCATTGTGAGGCTTCTATACAGATTAAACAAGATACATGCCTCTACTGGGGTTAATCATCTATGGATATACAATAACATCTAACAGCAGGCACTGATTATACAGCGCTTTAAGATGGAAGACAGGGAATGTGAAGCAGACTCACAGGGAAAGGCTCCTGCCAGCTGGCTCCCACTATTGAGGGTCTGACGATGCCGATGTTGAGCTTATCTTGCTCCTGCTGCACCACGTACTCAGCCAGGGCTTTGGTGTAGGTGTACGTGTTAGGCCTGTCGCCGATAAGCCGCGGTGTGATGTCACGCACAATGCCATCATCCATCCATCTAGTCAGGAATTAAGGACAGTCAGAGAGTGGACGGCGCTGAGCACTGAAGCACTAAACAGTCAAGATAACTGCTCATTACATTTTGTCATTGTTAAGCAACTTTTTTAATCATCTACACAATCACAACACAATTATTTGCAGTGACTGCAACAATTTTTTGGATAAATGTGAAGATAATTCTAAAAAAATGTCATATTTGATTTGACTTACACTCTGTTAATGACAGCTCCTTCATCTTGAGGTGTTGAATATTTACTGGTATCTATCATTATTTGGAATTTCTTTGTATATTTAAATAATGTACTTTCAAAGACATTTCTTATATTTACAAATGTACCTAAAACACAAACAGAAATACACTTTTCATTGATGTGAGCCAGTATTCAATGCCACAACACTGCTGTTCTTCATTTGGTGAACTGCAAACTTACTAGTATGTAATTTGGCATAAACTCATTAACATGAGTCATCAAAAAAACATTAGACTTCACAGGTGAAGCAGACACACCTCTTCTCACATTCTGTCATTCTTATGTAATACTTGTTAGGTGGTTCCCAAACCTGGGGTACATAAAAACCAAAGCCTATCCACTCACTCAAGAGACTCGATGAGTTTCTTAGGCTCGACGGGTGGTGGGTAGATGACCTCATCAATGTGTTTGCGGTTGCAGTTTGCATAGGCAGTGGAGATGTGAATGAAGGCCTCGAGGTGGTGCATCTGCTGGGCCAGACTGAGGAGCTGCTGTGTGGCGATCACATTCAGCTGCAGGGCGTGTCTGCCAAAGAGATGAGATACAGTGTCAAGTAGTGCAACTCTTTTGTGTGTGTGAGAGAGGAAAAGATTTGTGTATGCTTAAGATTAAATATGCATGTAAAGAAAGCACTGTGTGCTTATTTGCCAGATTTCTAATATCTCTGTTAAAGCATTTGCATGCAAGAGTGTGTGTTTGCTGACAACTAAATGCTTCATTCAAATGAAAATCTGCAGACGTGTAGGAATTTGCAGTACATAGTTATAAGCCCTCAGCTGAACGGCAGTAAGTGATGGTGAAAAACACTGAGGAGGAAGAGAGAACAAGACTGAATGAGATGGAAATAACAAGAAAACATCTGCTCTGTCTGACAAATGTGTTCACCTCATCATTATTTTTGCAGAGCAGTGTTTTCAACTTACGCTACCACTTACCCAGTCGCAGGCATTATAACACTTTGACTTGATGTACAGTACATGCCAGAGGGCTGCATAATTAAGTGTGAAGTCACAATTTCAATTTTCAACCTCACTACACTCATTACTAGTATGTTCATCCTAGAAAATAGCTTCATATCAATTTTTTTCTCTTCCTAATATTTTCTTCAGATTGTGTTGGGGTCTGTGATTTTAAGATCCAAGTATTTAACAGGAGATTTGTCCAGTCAAACTAAATGCATCAACTACTGACACGGTGACCTGGCACGGGAAGTGTGCATTAGTGAAAGGTTCACTGAAGAAAACTCAGAGACAGTATAAAACAGTGAAATAGAAGAAAGTAAAAATAATAATAATAATAATAATAATAATAATAATAATGTGTCAATTTAAATTCTCAGCAACTAAATGTTATTTGTCCTTAGTGTAGCATGCAATTAGAAAATCATCCCTTTTACACTTTACTCAAGTAACTAACATAGTCAAAGTAGACAGAAAATAGACTAAAACCATTAAAGTAATTTTGCATATTTTGATCAGATTGATTTTATGGAAATCATTTAATTAAGAAACACATCCAGTGACGGTGAGGATGAAAAAATATATTTAATCCATTTTAGATAACAAAAATTATAGTTAAAAAATATATTTTTATTAGAGAAAAGTATGACCTCAGTCCCCTCGTTGTCTACATCACTGCAGCACTAGACGTCAGGTAACCCATCTACAGCCCACACACAACACACCAAAGTTTCTTTCCATTCCTTGTTAAACTTCTGCATTCAGCAGTAGATCTATGGCAACGCTGCACTAACTGAGCAATAACAGAGTTCATTTTGCCTGCAGCGAAAAGTAAGAAAAGGATCAGTTTAACCAGACGCTGAAAGACAGAGTGCTTCTTCTGGATTGTGTGGGTGGTACTTTTCATGGGTGTGTATGTGAGGCAAATGAAGATGGACAGTGTGTGTTGGTGTATGGTGGGCGATGGGTCTGCAGACATGAGTCAGATGTGGTCCGGCACGGCAGTGCCAGCTTGTTAGCTGAACAAGCAAAGTGATGACAGATGCGTTGAGAGGGGAGGAAGGTGGAGGTGGTGAGGCAGTGGCCATTGCTGTATGTGTGTGGGTGTGCCATCCTCCCACTGGGACCATATGTAGGGCATCACGCCAGTAGCCCAGTCATGAAAAGATGGACACACCACTGTGCCCTTATCCTGTATCTGACTCATCATCCATCTGCTTCACCTATCATGATTTAGATGCATCAACTACAGGCTGGCATAGCTGATCTATCCAAGGAACACACATAGTTCCAAGTGCTTATGTGACGCAGAGTCTTAACAATTTGTAATAATAACTCAGAAATTGTTTGGATCAGGCAATATGGTCGAGAAAGACCCGAGAGTGGAAGCACTACGATATTCTGAAGCGCATCCAACCAGACAGAAGTGCAGCAGTTCTTTAATTTTATTACTATTATATATTATCTTGTTATTACTTTTGATTATTTTCATGACAGATTTAAATAAAGTTTCACAACACTCAATGTAAGAGGCCACATTAATCAAAACCTGTCCTTATAAAAATGACAATTTTCTGTTCTATTGAAATAGCAACATTTATTTCATCTATTAGTTAACAAAAAAAATATCATGTTCTGATAATCAGGTAATTTTTCCAGGCTGCAGATTCTCGAATGTGAAGATTTCTTTATTATAATGAGAGATAAAGTGAATAGTTGGATATTTTGAGCTGTTTATCAGCATCTAAAAAATAAATACAAATAATTAAATAAAAATGCTCCACTTTTGCTGTAGTGCACCTGCCAAAATCTTTCATCCACCACTTTCTAAAAATAGTATAAATTGAACAGTAAAGAAACCATTTGAATGTGGATAAAGACCTACAGAGGATACTGTTGATGGCCTGAACAGCCTTGGACTGAATCTGAAAACCTAAACAGAGACACCAGTTTGGTTTGATTTATCTTCCTGTGTTGGTTACAAGGCTGCTGGCTACACAAACAGAGCAATGGCTCAGGAGAGATGACACAAATGGGAGGGAAGGAAGAGAAAAAGAGGAAAGATGGGAGTGGAGGCTAAATGAAGAGTAGGAGTAGAGAAGAAAAGAAAAGAAAGCAAAAGGTTAAGGCCACTCAGAGAGGAAGATGGAGAGTAAAGTGACAGAGAGCGCAGAGAGAGATGGTGAAAGCACTAACAGATCAATAGAAGACTGTGTGGAGTGCAGTTCAGCAGCTTTAACCTAAGTGAACTGTCATTCAAACCTAACAGGTGTCCTGCCTCCCACTGCCCATCTTCATCATCCAAATACAACTCCAACATGAACAACCAACTGCACATGCATTTTCACTTGAGAAACATTAGAACAAGTTGTGCAAAATGCAATCTGGGTACCTCTCCTGTGACGGAATTCTGCTGAAATATTTCCAACTTCCTAAATCTCTGAAATTACACTTAACTCCAGTGGTGAAATGTAACACAGAACCTTTAAAGTACTGGCTTGTACTTTCTGCTACTTTTGCTCTATTACCAAAATGCATTTCAGGGGTTAATATTGCACTCTTTAATGCTACAACATTTATTATAAGTAGTGCTGTCAAATGATTAAAATTATTAATCAGGTTAATCACAGGGCTGCTATAGATTAATTTCGATTAAATATCATTCATTTTTAATCTATATTAATCATGTTTCATTTTGCATGAGCAAACAGACTCAAGAAGGAAGGGAATAT
>JAPTMW010000005.1:19396949-19417924 GCA_029822955.1 Ostorhinchus angustatus
CTAGAGTTTGCAGATGTGCTGATCTTGTTAGTTTTAAGATCAGAGTCAGTTATAATGCCCATCTAATTCAATATGGGAAGTTTAATTTAGTTTAATTGTTACAAATATAACATGTATAGATGAAGACATCAATTAAGGTTTGTTATTGTATAACGCACCATATTATTCAACTTTCAAAATTTGAAAATCATTACAAATGGTATAAAAGCAAAAAAATAATGGCAATTACAAGCAGCAATGAATCAGAGTGTTTGGGAGCATATTGTGATTGTGTATGCAAATTAAGGAGAGTAAAAAAACAAATGGAGTATTGCGTCTATGTGCACACAGTGATCCTCACTTGAGCGGCTCGTCAAAGCGGATGGTGGCAGCGCAGTGGAAGACGATGTTGATGCAGGCAGTGAGCTTCTCCACATCTTCTGGGCTGATGGCCAGGCCAGGCTGCATCAGCTCACTGCTGATGGGGATGATCTTCTGGTGGAAGTCAGGGTTGTCCTCCCGCACTCGGTCAAAAAGCTGCAACAGAACACACAGAATTGTAACTTTACATGTTAACTGTCACTGGCATAATGCAACAAACAAATAAAATGGCCGACTTAAATGTCACATACGATGATATCCATATTGCATAAGAGCTAGGGGGCAGCTCCATCATAAGCAGACCCAAGCATTGACAGCACAGAGGCTACACACTAAAATAGCATGACAAGGAATGCAAATTATCTCAAGTCAGCCCATGTGTTACTTTACATAATCACTCAGAGGAAAATCACCCTTGTATTCCTATCACATTTTCCTATCACCACTACATTTGTCTCTGATCTGAAGGTTCTGTCTTGCTGTATAATAGGAGTCAATGTGCACATTTGTCGAGAGGGTTAGTTAACAGGAACTGTCATGGTGGAGGCTGAGTCCAGTCAATGACACGTCATAGTAATGACAACATATAAACCTTCCACTAGGACACTGTATGACCAAGTCCATTCACAGTAAGCTATTAATAAATCAGTGTGGTGTTGAAATGTTTGGTTCAAACAATTTAGAAAAATCTATATTGTAGACATTACCAACAATCCTTGTGGGATTTGACTGACAGGTGGTGAAAATGATACAACCCTCTAGCTTTAACTTGTAGAATGGGGAATGTAACTAAAAGATAATGACAAAGCATATTTTGTGGAAAACCAATTCACACAGCCTTAATAAAAATAATGCTGTTGAATAGAAATATCATGTGCAGATTCACCAAAACAGTTAGTCTAAGAATTATGTCATTGCAAACAGAGAAAAAAATAAGAAGGAAACAGAGATTTAAAATGTGAGGAATCCCTTATTAAAAAAAAAAAAAAAAGCTGACAGTTGATAAATTTAGGCAGCCACTACATCGTAACACCTGGAGGTAAGCACACAACATGTGGTTTGTAGTAAATGCAGTCGTGGTCAAAAAACAAAAAGCAGATGAGAGTAGTTCTGTGTATTTATGTCTATGGGTTAAAAAAAGGAACTGCTGCATTAACTCATAAGTCACAAGAAGAGCACGCAGAACCTTCAATATACTACATGTGCCAATTATGTTCTTAATTTCATTTGTAAAAGCCAAGGACTAAAGCAGTATTTGTATTTTTATGTGAGAAGTAAAGGGCCAGAAGCCTATTTGAGACTCAGGAATTAAGCTGCACATCTACTTCAGACAGAACGGTTGCTGCTGTGGACAATGGGTTTGCTTTGTCAGTCCAATGAGTCAGACTGAGGCGTGTTTCTTGATAAATGTGCTACCCTGAACAGAACAAACATGTCACTCCACACACTCCCTTTGCAAAAACAGAAGTATCAGTACATACCGAACACATGCATCTAGTGATGTAGGAGTGAATATTACTGATGCTGGTTAGGAGAATCTGAGACAAAACGCATGTGGTGAAGGATGTGTGTAACTCAGCAGAAAACTAATCTGATCATAGAGAGGAAAACTCATCTAAATTTCCAACAGAAAAACTGACGTCTTTAAATAGCTTTTTTCAATAAATAAAAACAATGCAGAGTAGATATTCATTTCTTTTCCACTAATACTTTCAGAGCAAGCAAACTGTTCATTCTTTGTGTCAAGAAGTCTCAGTCTGATGACGACGAGACACTTAGTGTCATATTCTGCACAGTGCACCATGTGTAACCCAACACAAAGCCTGGCTTGTGTGATATGATTGCACCTGTTTACACTGCTGTTTGCTCACTGAGGGCTGCAGACGACATTCCAACATGGAGGAGGATTAAGTGAACTCTCGTCTACATTTACCAGCTCACACAAGCCCCTCTGCCTGACACCCTGCAGGACCCTGCACTGTGTCACCATCCCTTTGGGACTGTGCATCACAGTGCAAGACCATTTCCTTCTCTTTGTGAGGCAGTTGGGCAGCACAGAGAGATAACCAAAGGCAACACAGATGTCACAGTGTGTCATGTTTTTCCTCTACATATTTCTAATAAGGAGCAGCTAAGAGTGTTACTGCCCCCCCAACAACGGCTGGCTTTTCAGGCTGACTGTCAGCTGCATTTGCAAGCATAAAGAGAACATTAAGAGAAAGACTGTGAGCCAAGTTAGGAAGCTAAGGGACTGGCATCAAAGTGTGTGCTCACTGTTATAAAACAAGAGCCATGAGTGTGTGTGCGTCAGCAGTCCTAGTAAGCAGAGCACTCTTGCCGAGGAGGACAGATGTTGATTTAAACAGCTTCAAACAGCTGTTTATATTCATGTTTGGTATTGTAATCAATCTTGTGTGTTGTAATGCTTTTACTCTCTACTCCAAATACCCAAAGCTGCCCATATTAGGGACAAGTCCTGATATACAGTACATCATGTCAAAACCTAAACCAGCCCAACAAGAGGGAGGGGGATGGGTGTAATATTTCCTATATTACAGTGCTGCGCTGCATTCATTATGTAATGCAAAAATAATAGTGTTTCCCCCTTTACAGCTGTAGACCAACAGCTGGCAGTAACAGAGACCTACAGTCTGTAGGGAACAGCAGTAAAAGAGATCTAGTGTGCAGTTCTCCCAGCTCTAACACAAGTTCCAAATTAGTATGTGTTTTAGCATTTCTTCTTTAACTGTATGATTCATGGAACGGTTGATGTCATATAACAACCTCAGTTCAACTTCCTCTTTAGGGTGTGTAGCTTGGCAACAAAAACAAACCACAAACTTTTTGGCAGTAATCCACGGTCCACAAAAATGTGGGTTGGTACTTTAACCTGAAAGTCTTCAAAATTGTAACCTTACATCCTTATATACTCACATACATACATAATTTTTTTTCTTTGAATATTTTTTTATGATAGTTTCATTCTACCCTACTTACCGTTTATATATTCTCTTTTAGATTTTATTCTTTATTTTCTTATTGCTATAACTGAGACCTGGGTAACTACATTTCATTCTATCATGTACCATTCAGTCTGACACCTGGGGCACACCTGATAAAGGAGTGGAGTGTAACAAGACCGTAAAAGAACAATGTCAATCATAAAGCAGACAAGAAGAGCATTTCACTTCCTTTCAGGCCTCCTGTTGACGAAGCAGGCTCATGTGCCTCATCAGTCTCACAGCAGCAGAAGGAAATAACCTCAACAGCGCTGTGACGCAAAGTTGCTGGCTGAGGAACTCTGAACCACAATACACTGAGTTCTTTAACAAGCTTTGGGGAAAGACCTTCATTTAGTGTGAAAATTTATTCACATACTTAATCTTTACTTGAATTCTTTCTCTCTTATAGAGCTCCACCGTTCACCGTTGTCAACGCTGCCACTGTAGGTTGTGCAAAACAGCTCTCGCTCTCACTCCCACCTATTAACTCAATCACTTACAGTAAACTTCAAAGATAAAAATTAGTGGTTAAACATATTCTCATTCACAATTCCGACTCTTGCTAAAAACATAGTACAGGTGTGAATGAGGGAAGACAGTATCTGAAACTGACACTTGTGAGGCAGTCTTGAAAAGACCCAGCAAAAAGACAGTGAATCAGGGTCAGAGCGGTGACTGAGGCTGCAGAGTATGGGCTTCAGAGCCCTCTTTGTTATGGGCACAGGGAGAAAAAAAAGCATTGTGGGACTGTGGTACTTTGTTGTAAAAGGGCTCTTTCGATGATAAGTGGTCTTTGTGCCAGCATTCACCGCTACACCCTCCACCAGCCCACAGGCACCAGTGAGCAAACTGCCTTGTACAGAAAGACAATAGTCCACCAGTTTGCATTTCCTGAACACTCTGCAAGGAAGAAAAACATCACCACAGGAATGCTTCCAGAAAGAGATTATAAGTAGCCCATCTTGCAGTAACTGTAATATAGTTAGTCTTGACTGTTTTTGTCCATGCATATACACATATTTGCTCTTTGGCTATATGTGAAGTATATCTACAAAACTCAATTTTACTGAAAAGACCTCATTTATTGGTGGTGGCGAGGTGTATGCATGTGGTCATCATTTGTCCTTTTTCTGTGCTGGACACTGCCATTTTAAGACTGTGAGGGCAATAACTCTTTCATCAGGGGTGCCTGAAGCGGCCACTCTGTGGACTTTCACAGAAACCCAACACTAATGGCACTTTCCTTTCAGCCAAGCAACCTGAGATGCCATTTAAACAGCCTCTCTTCTCGCTAACTGCCCTTTAACCGCTCCACTCTTTTCACAACTTCGTTCTTGGAGACCTTTCCCTTGAGCCAAGGGACAACAGAGAGAAAGAGAGAGACAGCTCAAGATAAAAATTAGAAGAAGGTCAAAAGGTATGAGAAAGTGATAATGAAGGCTATAGTTAAGTATACTCTTTATTTAGCAAGAAGATTAAAATGCTGCGTGATGATGCGTAATATGCTAGAGCAGATACACATATAATGAGGGGAAACAGACTTTATCAATAGCCATACACACCATTGCATGCAGATTATTGTTTGATGCAGTTCAAAAAAGTTTATTTGAAGCATACTGCAGTCACTGACAGAGGGATAAGGTCAGTATCAGAAAAAATAAAAACAAAATAATAGATTAGGCTATCAGACATGCACAAATTCCATGAAAATGCTTTAAGTACTTCAGTTTGGATTCCATTTCTCTTTAAGATGAGCCTATAAAGCAGCTTTTGTCTGCAGTACAATTGGTCTTTGCCTGCTGAGTAAGCTGGACAGCACCAATCAGAGAAAAACAGGTCGGAAAATTTACTGTAGCTAGAGAAGGTCTGCCAAAGTGTGTCAGACAGAAGCAATTAACGGCTGCACCCTCAGTGCTGACCTCCATTTCCTGACATGCACTGTCTAAATTAGTCAAATAATAGGTTGTGAGCAGGATTACAGTCTAAAAGAGACAGTTTTTCCTAAAGATATTAGAATGACTGAAACTCCTCCAGTGCTGTCATGAATGAGCATTACCACAAAAGGAACTACATGATGGAGCATGTGGGCAAAAATCATTATTTCTCAAACTGAGATTGTCTTCCCCATATGCCATATTCTAAGCCTGTGAAGATACAAAATATGCAGTGTCTCATGGGAAGCTGCAAAGAAGCACTGACATGACTAACTTCTGGGGCGGGTATCAGCATATTAAGAGGAAAAGGGGTTTATATGCACTTCTCCTCACCCTGTATTCTACCCAAACTCATCCTTGCCTCTCTCAAAGAGCCATAAGAGATCATTACACACAAAAACACAATTCTCAAACGCCTAATGCCACGTTTCCACCATGTGGTACAGGCTCAACTCAGCCTTTTTGCGTTTCCATTACATAAAAGAACATGGAATCTGGTATCCGGTACTAGTTTTTGTTATAAGCTTGGCCAAGGCTCCAAAACGGGTGAAGAGATACGAACACGTGACATGTAAACACTGCAGACCACTGATTGGTCAGAGAGTTGTCTCCGTGTCATGAATGTGCTACCTGCCATTTTTAAAAACAGATTTTGAAGTTTACAGTAATTATACTGGTAGGTTAATCTATATGATGGCAGCCCGCAAAACTACACTGTGGTCGGTCGAGGAGGTTCACACATTTCTGTCCTTGGTGGCTGACAAAAAAATTCAGCGTGATCGTAACGTGGCAACACATACACGCGACAACTCTCTGAGCAGACGTCACGGAAGTTACACGCTGTGTCACTATGATATCGAGGTACTCTAAAGTCGGTAGTATCTTGTAATGGAAACGGGCTCCAGGAACAGTATCTGGTATCCGAGCCGAGTCGAGCTGGTTCCACGTAGTGGAAATGCAGCATAAATGTCTGAGCTGGAAACTCTACCTGCTGAGAATCACTGATTAATAGTAATGAGCTCCACAATGCTGCAAAAACAGTGGGGACCAATTGTTAAGTGTCGTTTTCTGACCACTCCGACCACTCTGACCATTACTCAAGTCATTTGACTCTGAATCACAATCCTGCAACTTCTTAAGAGCTTAGGGAAGTGATCAAAGATTGTAGGCAACAGCTCATCAAAGCAAACTAATAAAAATGGAATGGAAATCTCTATCTGCCTCTGTGCTATCACTGTATACAGCTCAATTGAAAACGATCAATATGAACAGAGTAATAGGGTTTACAGTGACAGCAAATGTTGAATTTCTGGCCTTGACATTTGGTATGCTGGTGGCATTACATTCCAGTCTTTTAGACGGTGACCTCATGCTGAGACAAGGAGAATCTTATTACCCTCCCTGAACAAATGGACAGAAATAAAACCAAGTTTATAATGTGTGCTCCAGGCCTTTGTGTTCCCATTAAATATCACATGCATTAGCTTAAACTAACAGGGAAAATCAGAAATTTGCTTTTTCAGAAAGAGCTATTTTAAAATCTGTGGGATAATTCAAAGTAAAGTCTTTCAAGAACAGCCCAAGTCTGGTCTCAAGTTCATGATGGGAAGTTGTGTTCTATGTTTTCCTAAATGCTGTAAATGCTGACCATTACGTGTAACATGTTACCATATTACTAGCCCATTTCACACTAATTATTTTTTGTGGATGGGACAGAGTTGTGCTTTAGTATACCTTTGCACATCTCATATTTTCTCAGGTAGCTGGAGGAAAACAATGTGGTATTGTAGCAGAGCATGGTGCTGTTTCACCCGATCCCGATCTTAACCTGACTACTGACAAGAGAACACAAGATAAAACTCTGAACACAGACTGATTTTCTGAATCTTATTTATTTGAAGATAGGTCTGCTGTAGGTTGCTATCCTGAGAAACATGGCCACTTTGACAAAGTACATTTATTTATTTGTTGCAACTTTTGGTAAAAACAATACACAAAATAAAGAAATGTCATTAATTTGGTAGAATTTAATCTGAATAGAGTTACTGAAACACTGTTTGTCTTCCAAGGGCACATGGCATGGCCTCTGTTGTAAACATAGTGAGGGAACAATGCATGTTATAGTCATAAAACATTGAGTGTCTTGCTTTGCAACTCTGTGAAAGAATAATTTGTAATAACATTCCTCTTTCATAATGTACCACTATAAAGTGCATGATGTAGTATTTTCTTAGGCAAGTATAGTGTCTAAACCTGAAAAAGTCTTTCAAAAGGTACGCAGCATTCTGGTTTGTTCATGCTTTAAAAGAAAATCTAAATTTCATTGTGTGGTCTCTAAAGTTACATAGAAGGCCCAGTACTTTTCCCCTGTAAATTCATGTGGTGATAATCTCACAGACTATGACAATAACAGACTGCTGCAAATTCTGTATAATTAAAGGCAAAATGACAAACATTGAGATAATATTCTTCCTCAAGTGGACTGTGTGTTAAATATGTACAAACATTGCAAGGAGCTGAATTTCAAAATAAAGGTTTCACAAAACCTGAGCAAAGTCACATCTCTACAAAATGGAAAGTGCAAAAGGTATGTACTAGGGACGTGCATAGATTAAAAAAAAAGTCAAAACAGTAAGTAATTTCATTTTCACTGGTTTATCCACCCCTTGGGTAAACCACTGAAGAACAGCAACCATCATTGCGGTTACAATCACAGCATTTCCGCTGGTAAGGTTTTGCTGTGGTGCAGCACCACAGCAAAATCCTTGCCACCACACCATACATTTCATACAAAACAACCATCACCATCACATTAGATTTATCATATTTATGTATAATATATAATAGGCCAGGACAAATATCTTGCCCCCTCAAATGAAAGTTTGCGAAGCTTCAGGAGGTAGGGAAAAGGTAAATGAGCGTTAAGTTTCACTTCCACAGTCGGCATGGTCCATACCACTCTGTACCCCATAGAGACCCCCCCCCCCACACACACACACACACACCCACCAGAGTACACACCCAACAGATCAATTCCACAGGAAACACTGAATCATTATCATTATCGTCATCATCATCATAGAGGAGGCCATGAGTTATCAATTACATCACTGCTAACTGGCTCAAATTGGTCTGATTACTGAACTTCAGAAAGTAATAAAAACATCCATCTGTAGGAGATACAAATGAATACTGTCTCTAACTGATGGCCTCTACAATAAGGGAAAAACATTACATCATCAGAGGGCTCTGTGCCATAGAAGACTGTAGAAACATATGGACATAGAGACAGAAAAAAATGGCTGGCAGATTCTTCATATGCTGTGGAGGAAGTGGGCTGGGCTAAAGCAGTCCCCTGAAGAACTTCACTATACATGTCTGCACTGCCTTAATGGCTTCACCAGCTACATATAATGTGCTAATTTGTTTCATAAACTGGAGTTAATTTGTGGCCTAATTAGACGTAGAAGCATTGGTTCCCCCTTGCCCCTCTCTCAGGGGAGGAGTTGTAGGACTATTGGTTGCCTCTCAGCTCCCTTGGCTGCTACATCACATGCCAACAAAAGTAGATGAGGGGCAAATGCCTTTCACTGTGCCAGTCTGACAGCCACAATTGCACCCGCTTAGCCCTGTTGGTGAGAAGGACTTGAGAATCAAATGCCCCAAATTAGCCATCTCACTTACAAATGTAAGAGGTACCATATTAACAGAGCTTGACATGCTTTGACATACTGTCAAGTGCATTAACTGCAGAATTTAGCTTGTCTTATTCAGGAAAATGCAAAGAGTTGGCAGCAGAGAATGTTGCAAATGGCCTGCTCTTGCTTCAGGATTCCTGAAAGCTTCAGGTGTGCCTGTTGACAGTTGGCATTAACAAGTCAGGCAGCAATTTCATCACTCCACAATTGGAAACATTGAACTGCCTATTACAGCCTGCAGCAATCAATGAATCCTGAATATGTACTGCTATACAGATCATCCCACTCTGGATGCAAACAAAAGAAAATCAATACAACAATGCATTCATGTGATGATGGGTAAAAATGACTGAAAACCCCAAAGCTAGACCTCCACAGAGTGTATATCAGAGTGGTGCAAAAATACTGTCTATATCCATTAGCCATCTCAGAAATGGTTTGGAGGGAGCACTGTTTTGGTCTAAGATACTCTGATGTTTTTGTTTAGCAACAACAACAGCAGATGAACACATAGTTTAGGTTATGAATTAGTGCAACACTTCTTATGTATAAATATACCATTTTGTTGAATACATTTTAACAGACACACCCTTCATTTAAGCCTCATACCAACCCTTCCCTCAACACAAGAAAACATGGGCAGAGCCCATTTCTTTTATATCAACAGTGCCATCACTATGACACCGCTACCAATTTTGTCGTGAGAAGTATAAAGCTTTGAAATGCGGCAACCATTCAACGGGAGTCATTTAATATCTCTGTTTTGTAGCATGAACTGCCCAGGGGGAAAAAGAAACCACTGTACACTTAAGCAAGAAAAGAAGAAAAGCTATAGTTAAATCAACAAGAATGCAAGTGCTTCATCTTAGTTTTTTTCAAGAGTATAGAGAAAAAACACTTACGGAAAGGGTGAATCTGACTTTAATTTGCCAAAACACCTGCTGAAAGCTGACTAGTTCAAAATATTTTATGCTTACTTCTGCCTGATATGGCATTTTCTGAGAGGTGGTAAAGAAAGACATTGAGGGCCAGAAAACACTTAAACGGATCTACTACATAGGAAACACTTCTTGGAACAAAGTTGTGAGAGATTGCTCAGCACAGGAGAATGAAACATCTAGTGTAGGTCTGAATACACTTCCCACTGTACAAACCTCATATAGTACAGTATATATTATGACTAAGTGATTGGTTCAAGATGGGGGATGGAGTTAGTGTGTCTCTCCATAATTGGTTGAATGGTAAAAATATACTTATGACCTTGTTATATACCATATCTAAGGAAAACATAGACAATGGCACATGTACGCACATTCCCAAAGGAGATAGAAGTAGATAATTTAGACCCAATCTGTCTGCAAACCTTGGGCTGCAGACCTATTGTCTGCAAATCCAGATTGAGGACAGAGCGCAAGCTGAAAATTGTGCCGACAGCTGCCAAATATGACCTGCCCCCTGGACTCAGAACTAGGAGATAGCTAAAGTCATGGTTTAAGGTAGAATTTCTTTAACGTCTGCCCAATCCATGACTGCTTTGAACAAATATGGTGAACAAACACCATGTCTCTTTTGGTGTAAATTAGTGATGAGGTCAAAATGGTTTAGGAAATTTGGACAGTGTTTTAGACAGTATCTCCTGATTAGAAGTGTTTTTTGGCAAGCAGGCTAAATATCTGCAGAAATATTAAATAAAAAGTTCAATCAGATGCATTCTGGCATCACTATCAGTTCGTTCATTCTACTGTTTACCTCCGCCAAGGAGGTTGTGTTTTCATCAGGGTTTCTTTGTCTGTCTGTTAGCAAGATAACTCACTATGGACGGATTTTGATGACATTTTCCAGATATGATGATACTGGCACAAATAATTACACTTTGGTGGTGATCGGGGTGGGGATATGACTGATCTGCCTTGGCGGAGGTCTGTGCTCTCCGAGTGCTTTCCAAGTTTCTAGGTGTTGTGACCAGAATTGTGATCCCAACCATGACCTTTGGGCACCAAAGAAAGATACGTTTATAAAGCTTCAAAGGTGTAGGTTTGTGAAATTTGTAGAAATTCCCTCAAGAAATTGATGAGATGTCACACTTATAAGGATGGACAGACAAGGTCATAATTATCTTCCAAAGTCTTTTCAGTTCATCTTTCAAAGTAACCACTTGTGCCAAATTTAGCATTATTTGTCACTCTGTTCCTGCCCCCTTCCAGACCTTACAGAGATGCACCATTGACAGATATAAACATATAGAGTAAAACACAGATAAGCAGAAATTGCAATGTGAAAAGGGTTAAAAAATCTTGTTGACTAAATTTGTGTCAATTCTATTTAGCACACTTTGACAGAGGACTGCCCTTTTCTGTAGATCCTGCTGACCAGTGTGATTGCAGTCTGAACACGCTGTCAAAATTCAGTATCATTTAAAGACATCTGTGTACCAGCCACCACTATCATTACTGAATAGCCTCCAAACCTATGATCAATAGTCATTCTACTGTAGCACTGAGCAAATCACCCCTACACAGGATCCTGCTTTGTAGGCAAAATTCCACGATTCCCAATCCTACCCACGACATCCCACCTCTTCTCTCAATGTCAGAACCCATCCTTCGCATCTACAGCTCTGGGTCTGTAGAATGAAGATGCTGGAATGTAAGACCGTTATTGGGATCAACAACTCGGTAGTAGGTGGGACAAGCATGCCACAGATCAGGAGAGAGGCCCTGTTACCCAGAGGCCTAATTGTATCAAATGCCTGACATGCTATTCAGTGTCTGGCACCACAGAAAGGGCTGTAGGCATCTAAACATTTCCACTGAATCCAAGTAGCCTCCACACAGACAGACACTGCTTAAATGTCAGCCTGAATGCAGTAGAGATGCACAGAGACAATGAGATTCTTATCGGTTTGTCCTTTTCCTGCTTGGGGCAGCTCACCTGATTGAATTCTTTGAAAAACACCATGGGACAGATCTTTTGGTTGTTACCTAGCAACAGGTGGTAAGAAAGATACTGGCCTGGCTTGAAGGATGAGAGGAGAGGCTATTTGAGAGACAAAACCACCATTCTCCTTCATGAATTATCCCGAGAAAGAATAATGCTGACCTGAGGACTCGCATGAATACCAATTGGCACTTGAGGCTTGGGCATGGAAATTTAATGACATCACTTCTGAAACCAGACAACCTGGCAGAGGATCAGGCAGTATCCAGATAGTAGACACAATTAGTGAGATGCCAACTCCAATGCAAATTAATTGGAAGTGGAGCATATTCCAGGGGGGTGATAAATTATATGTCAATATCTGCAGCGAAGTGTAGTCAGAAGTAACGAGAGAAATCATTTACAAGAGGAATTTCAAAAAACAAGGGCCAATTTAATGTGGCTTTTTGTTCAACAAAGCAAAATGGTTTTGTTAACCTTAACCAGCACTCCTACTGTTGTGTCTGAACTGATTGCAAAGGCAGGGGAATTGTGTGGATCAAGGCTGGACATCATGCTAACCTTGACAGATGGAGGGAGTAAAGGAAAGAAACCCCTCCTCCTCCCCACAAAAACACAAGTGCAAGGATGGATTAAGTGGCAAATGCTCAAACTACTGCTTTGATGCTATTGCAGTAGTGAGTAGAGTAATGAATGCAGTACTAGGGTTCAACAAGAGCAGTAAAAATAGATGCGATTAAAGGCAGACAGAAAAAGAAAGAGAGGAATACAGCACAAGTGATTTTCTTAGGTGTACTGACAGTTTGAGGCCAGCACCACCCAAACAGAGCAGAACCACAGCGTGCAGCAGCTGTTTCTGAGTACATCAATATGTGCCCAGTGTCAATGTTTTGGTCCTCATTAAGTCCAACACAGTTTGCAGGTTTTTGTTGAGTCATGCTTTGCTGCTTGTCCTGATACAGCAGACGCCACATATTTGGATCACACCCCTGCCTCTCCTTCCTGTCCACTGTTTGTGCTCAGACTTCTTTGTCTCCCCATCCTCCTTCCTTTCAACCCCCACCTTCTCTTACTCTCTGATCTCTTTTGTGGACCCTGCCCCTCTCCTCACTGTGCTCTAACCTTCCTGTCTTCATTATCCATCCTCCTCATTCTCACCTTTCCCTCCCTCTTACACACCAGACATTTCCAATGAAACAGCTTCTAGTTCAGGTAAGTGTTTAGTATTCCTGATCAGACTTTTCACCTTGTTCGTTAACTCAGTGTCTCATTGCTGATGGTGGACGATGAACTACTGGACTTTTCTGAGGTCATGAAGTCTATATCACCATGGTGACAGGAACTGCTCCAACAGTTAACAAGCAAATTTTTATAACTCTCTAAACATGTAACTGGAATGTCATTTGTACAAGCCATCACCAATAAAAACCTGGAGATCATTGAAAACTGACTACAAGTACAAACACTGATATCTTGGCTTTGATACCATTTTCCAAACTAAATCTTTTACAGTTGAGAGATTGAGAAAGTGGCGATCAATCATATCAGCATTTAGCCTTGGCTTACCTTGCACTTCATCATATCGCTGACCCTCTGCTGCATGGACTGGCCAGCTTTGGGTCTGACAAGGATGTAGAGGGCTTTGACTTCAGGACAGGACCTCAGCAGTTTTTCCACTAGCACTTTTCCCATGAAGCCTGTGGCTCCTGTGATCAGCACGTTCTTGCCGGCGTAGTATTCTGCTATGGACGCCATGCTTTTGCCTGCTGTGTCACTGCAGATGTCTGTCACTATGGTCTGTCCTTCAGCTGTCTGCTCTCCTAAGCCGTCCAAGTCTTGGCCTTCCAGCTCCTACAAAGGAAGGAGGGAAGGACAGTGAGCGCTGGGAACCACATAGTTTACATACTGTACAGTTTACATTGAGGGTGAGCTATTGCAATAAAGCTCCAGTGTGAAACAAAATTTGGGAGATAAATCACACCCATGTACTGGAAAGGTGACAAGAGAAGGAGGATGGTGCTGCCTTTAATCGTTTCATTTTGATATATCATTTGGCTGGAAAAAAACACACTTCCACCAACTCAAAATGTATTAGCTGAGGTGTTATCTCTCTGTTCTGACCTTCAAACTGCTAGAACAAACATGCAACTAGTATGCAAATTATATGAATATTTATAACACGAGACAGAGAGAGGGCAATGTTCAGGCGCAATTTGTGATGCTTGTGTAAGACTATGAACCTTTAGGGCCTCTTTCAGAAGCTTTGTGTGTATATCTGGTAAAATTAGACTACATAAAACCATGGCAGAGAACAATTGTCTTCCTTATATTTATTTGCTCATATATTCTTTCTTTTTTCCTTCACAGCATTTTTTATTTAATATACTGTGAAGTGATACAGAAAATACATTCCTAATTTTAAGACCTAAAAGCAGATGTATTTAGATTAGATAGAACTTTATTGATCCCTTGGGCAGAACCTTCAGGAAATTGAGGTTCCGAAAGCAGCACACCGAATATACACACAAGAAAGACCACAAGAAAATGAAGCAATAAAAAAGCAATACAATAACAGAACTATGAAAAACATAAAATGAAGAGGGAAAAATCTAAGATTATCTAAATCTAAGATAAGATAAGACCAGTCCTCCCAGGTGAAATAAACAAGACTGCTGAAATTCTGAGTAAAGCATATAAGAACAAAGAAGAAAAAGTCATATCCAAACTGTATCAGGGATTGGTGTCTAACAGAAAAACTTCAACTTCAAGATAAATGGAGTAAAGAGCTGATGGTAGAAATAAGTGATGACACATGGTATGAAATATGTGAAACTCAGGTAACTACATCAAATTCCAGAAACTGGAAAATATTTTATTGGAAAAAACCAATGATCAAAAAGGCTTCACTATCATTACATCAGCCCCGCTGGAGGTTGTGTGGTGAACAGGATGTGGGAATGCGCATGTTTTTTGGCAGTGCACAAAATTATCCAAATACTGGGATATGAACTACAAAGAACATGTTCAGTGTTATATTTGGGTCATTTAACAGGAAAAGACATACCAAGTATGGATAAATATTTGATTAAAATCTTCTTGGAAGCGTCTAAAAAATGCCATCACACAAATTTGGTGTGAAGAGGACCCCCTACCCTAAATAATTAGAGAGACATTGTGGAAGGCATTCACAACATGGAGAGACTTACTTATATCAGAAGACTAGAGCAAGCAACATGTGCTTTCACACTTCATGAAGCTTCCATCTCAACAAACACATACACCTAAGTGACAATTAAAGATCCAACAGCTCCATTACTTACTTTCTTTCTTTATCAGTATGGTAATTCCAACCACAGCCACTAAATGTCTGCTTGATGTCGAAACTAAATCACATTGTAGTAATGCACTGGACTGAAATAATTTTTTTTATTTATTACACATTTACCTGCCTATGTTTACAATTGCATTGTGAAAAGTACATAGATTATTCTAACATCAGAAGTTGATGCTATTCATAATGCAGTAATGATCATACTGTTCTTCATAAAGATTGAGAATATGCTACACAGAAAATATAAATATGTAAGAAAAAAAGTAATAGTATTCAAGGACCAATAGGGAGAACTGTCATCAGTTTCAATTCATTGTGGAAATATTATCATATTTTGTCCAGAATAGTGTAGCACTAGTTTTGATGATATAACTTCTAGATTCACAGTGTCTGGTTGTGTGCAAGGGGTTTGTTAGAACAACACTTGTCGTGTAGACTCAGGTTATCCTTGCATGATGAACCTTGCATGGCAACAGATACAAGGCCACATTCGCTGGAGGGCCTGGTTGGCCACAACATTTACTCAACAGCCTACAACAATGGAAACTCAGGCAACATGAATAATGAGTTACACACACACCTGATTCAGCCTACAAAGACACATTTACCCGAGATAAAGTAACCTTGCCTTGCCCTCCGTATCATTCTTTCAGTGATTTCTGACGTGTTGGATGCCCAGCAGCCTAATTCTAAGGCAACTTAATTAGATTAATTGCTGCTCTACTAGCAGTAGTGTAATGGCCTGTGTCTGCTTATTTGGGCCAACTCAGTACAATAAATCAGGATCTGCATCCGCTGCTTTAGCAGTGGCAGATAGGAAGTTCTATGGGGTCCTGATTATGACAAAGATAAGAGAGAGGGTGATGTTGCAAGTGACATTCAGCAGGTTGGTTCACTTGGCTTATTTAATGAACCTAGCCCAAATATTCAAGAGGCACAAGGAGTAGCTGGCTGTGAGAGGAAATTTCATTTTCCGGGCAACTTGGTAGACAACCAGTTTGTCGTGCTGATCAAGTTTTAGGCATCTAAGGATTAAAAGGATACTGCACCACACAAATGTCAAAACATGTACAGAGACTCATTTAACGTAATCCAAATCTCTACAGTTGATCCTCACTTCATTAGTATGCTGAAATCAACATGTCATTTTGTGTGTCGTTTCAAACCCATGACAAATGGGATTGGGCAGTAGCAGTATAGGTACATATTGTGTGTGTACACAAGAAATATTGTGGCAATGTAGCATCTTTATTATATATGGGACAGGTAATGCAGCTAGTCAGGGACAGATTCATATGTGCTCTGTCAAATTCAGCTACCTGCCTTGCAAGGTAATGTCAGTTAGGCAAAGTAGGCTAGTACTGGTCATATTTTAACATGAGGTGGGAGAAACATCTGGAGCACTAATGTTGACAATTCAATAGTTATGTATAGCAAAATCAATGTTTAAATGGTGCCCACTGTCCATACAAAGGCCAGTTTATTGAAAATGGGATATCTCAAAAAAAGTGACAACAAGATCTTGAGGAATGATTGAGTACATGGGAAGTTCATCAAGGCTGGGCTGAAGAAACAGGAAAGCCTGAGGCAAATGTTATTACCATAAATACCCTGTTCAGTGTGTGCTTAGCTTTTGTTACATCAAGACGTGGGAATAGGCAGCTGATAAAAGCATGGATGCTATTACCAAAAACACCATTTTCATACTTGTACCTCCGTGAGTTTCTGTGTGGAGCACAACACAGGTTTGCATGATTCATAATTGACCTGACTTTATACAACACATTCATATAAAAGTAAAAAGCGGACATTGTGGATATTATTGCAGTTTCTGTTTTTATTGGAATATTATATAGCACGGCCAAACATTTACTATTTTGGACTTTGCACTTGTTCGCTTTGGACCCTAATAAAAATAAAAACCATTAACCTACGGATTCATGTGACTTCAGAGATAATATTTTCTTTCTCCTTGTGACTCAGAGTGGCAGGCTGCAGCTATGAGTTTCTCCCATCAAAGCAATGTGTGGGCTAAGCTCAGCTATGATGCCAATGTTACTGCTCATTTGTGCGTAACCAAGACAACAATGCTGATACACCGTAGGCCTCTAAAAGAGTGCATGACGGTTTCTGGTTGGCATCACACTTTTTCTCTTGCCAGTCACTGAAGCAGCTAACAGTCATGGCACTTGCAGGCCTGTCCAACCTGTGCCAACGAGCCTGTTGAAATGCAGGACTGATGGGACGCCTACTTGTAAAATTTTGCACTTGGCAACAATAGTGCAACATTTCGCCAAGGCCAATGCTTGATCAGCAGTTTAAGTGATTCAGTAGAGCTGTGATTTGTACACAAGATGAGGTTTTTCCCTCTGCAGCCCAGGAGAGAGGATGAAGGAAGCCGATTCCCGGCAAGTCTGCTCAAAGACACAGGACAGAAACCAAATCCTCCTGAGCCAAATGTGGCCCAGATAACAAAACAATCTTGTATTTACTTGCTTTCCTTCAATTCTACCGTCTGTGCATGCAATATTGAGTTACACACCCTTACTCATTAGGTGAAAAAGCTATAGGTGTGTTTGATTCATTTTTCCACAGAAAAGATAAACAAACTAAAGGTTTCAAACAAATGAAAGCAAAATGTTCTAAGCTTTACATTTATCCACAACTGCTGTATGAAATATGGACCAATTTCACACAGAGATTATTTTAATCCTTTTTTCAGGGATCAGCACTACATCTCTGACAAGGTAATATGTAGAAATTTGTTCTCTGTGTCAACAGACACCAAAATAATAAGGTCAAAGTCAAGGTCCTCTGCTCAGGCCCCCAACATTCCAGCTTTGTGCTTCAGAGGACGATTCAGAATCCCTGTGGACATGAGGGCTAGGGTAGGGAGGGCTGAAAGTCACTATGGATTAACACCCAACAATGTAAATGCTCCTGCAGCTGGAAATGTGTTGGAATGAAGCAGCTTACATCCCTGAACAGCAATACTTAAATACACACCCCAAGTGTGGCATTCTTGTAAGGTTAGATAGCCCTGCCTCTAGTTTTCCTGTGCCTGTAGGATGCAGCTTTATCAAGGCTGGGTAAAGTTTATAAAAAAGCAGTGACCAAATAATTCCAGAGATTCTGGTAAAATTTAAAGGATTTGTGGAAATGTCACTTTGCAGTTTCTTGTGGTTTATGCTAAATATACAAGCTTCAGTCTCACACACAGCACTCAAGTTATTTTTTGGTAGCAGTTCTCAGAGATCAGGAAGGAAAAGCATAACACAATGCAACGTCAGACAAGCAGCATCTTGATGTGCATGAATGTACTAAAAAATGTGCTTCCTGGTGCTGCTATGTTTCAGCTCTCTGTGTTCTTATTTGCCATAAATTACTTCTGCAACGTACTTGACTTTCTTGCATTTTTAATGATCATGTGAATCTTTCCATCTGTCCTAGTCAATCACATTGAAAGTAGCCGCAAGCAGAATAAAGTTAAACATTAACTTTGTGCTGTCACTGAAAAATAAGGAAGCATTCTTTTTAGAATCTGCACTATGATTACAAAAGTGGGCAGCAAGGACAAGCACTAAAATCTTAAGGGACTAACTTCTCAGGATGTGATGCCATCTTGACAAAGTACCGCAGTATGTCCAAAGTCACTGAGGGTCAGTTCTATAATAAAGTTAGCAGATGCCAAAGGCATACAAACATGCTTCAGCTGCAGAGGTTTACAGTTGTCTTCAGCCAATGGTGATACAATCTCGTTTTACTTAATGTGTGCCTGTTTACTTTTTCTTTTGACTAAGGGTTATGAAAGAATATTATCCCCCCCCTCCCCCCAAAAGCTTCTCTCTCTAGGAGGTCTATGCCATTTGTCAGAGGCGGGATGTATTGAGCTGCAGCTCTGCAGTCCTTCTGCTGCCTCTGGCTTTTCCTCACAACCCCTCCATTAGTGGGTCAGCTGAGTGCTGCTGGAGACACAGGCAAAACTCAAGCTCTACAGCTGTACGCTGGCTAAGACCCATTATAAATGGACAAAAGCCGACTGAGGCAGGAAGGGAGGGAGAGAATGTGGGAAAAATGGAGCAAAATGCAGCCAATAATTAAGGCAGCATTAGTCAACTTGAATACCAGGGCCAGGCAACACAAAGGAAAAGTCAGTCCCTTTCACTAAGTAACACAGTGCTAACAGTGTAAAAGACCCTGAAAGGTTCAGCTGAGTGAAATAACACCGTGGGCAGTCTTTTTGACAGATCAGTTCCAACATGCACATCTTTGAAAAGGTCCAAATGGTCATCTCAAACCTGGAGACAGGAGGGCTTCTGGGGCCAAACAAGTCTCATCTCAGGGATGAACAACATTCATCTTGTTGACATCTACCTAGTAAATCAAACGAGTTACCAATGGGAGGAGTTGATGTTTATTTGTTATGTTATATTAGAACAATTTTGTGAACCAAGTCACACTGATTCAGAGAGACTGTGATGAAGGACCAAAAGACTAAAATGGTTGGTGGATCCTACTCATCTCATCTGAGATCTAGAATACCCCATTAAGGAAAGCACCACTCCCCACAGGAACCAGCATGTTCTGTATCCACAAGTATAGACATTACCCACCTGAATGGGTCTTAGTCAGCAAGGAGGCACAGTGAGGTACAAAAGCCGTTCCTAGAGGAGTGTTCTGCTTGTGCTTTATGAGGTATTTTCTGCTTCTTGTCACTGTAACAATCTCAAGTAGATAGGAAATGAGCCTGTCTGAGCTTGAGGATGAGGGTGGGGTAATGATCTGATAAGATTAACTTCAGAATCATTTAGCTTTTTGTGGAAAAAGATACTTTTATATTTAACAGATGAGGGAATAATTGAACATGATGAAATTAATTAAGGACTTGGGAAAAAAAAACTTTAGCGAATTTGTACATGACAAGAAACCAGTCAAACCTACTCTATCATGATGATGCATCCATATTAAAACCTTTTACTGCATCTCTAACTCAGCTCCCCCGCTAACATTGTCCGTTATACAACCCATGTAATTGCGCTGTAGTTTTAAGGACTCTCATCCAGGATTGCATTACAGCACAAAAACCAGCAGGTCTTCTCTTCAGCTGCATCTTTTGCTAAGACAGCTAACAGCTAATATAATCAGAAATAATTATATTAGCTGTGGACTTCTTAGCTTAAAGCAGTCTCTTTAATTCTGAGGTTTTTCTTCTTTTGAATCATGATTCATCAATCATACAGACCAGGTTCAGATCTACACAAATATTCAATCCGATCTCTGGTCACAGGAGAATGTGTTATAAGAGCTTCTGTTTCCGTGTTCACGTACAAATGCATCAGTGTATCGTCTACATTGTCTGATGGCAGGCAGAGTCTGTAATTACACCAGCCGTCTCAGAGTGACACAGTGCTGCAGTGTCAGCTTACAGCTGGCTCAGGGCCAGACTTTGAATCCAACCCAGAGCTGCGGCAGGGCTCGGAGGTCATGAACCTGCTCTGTGGTCTTCATCATCTCAATCCTCTTTACAAACTACACTGAAATTACCCCTTCAACAGGACTTTTATTTTTTTTTAAACTTCCTATTGAATGTCACAAAACATGTTCAGGTAGGCCCACAGTAGAAACGCCACAATACAGTCAAACTCCATCAGCAAAAAGAAACGTTATTGAGGATCCAGTTGAGATAGCCATCATCACTATGGCTGACAGAAGG
>JAPTMW010000005.1:19438070-19452428 GCA_029822955.1 Ostorhinchus angustatus
ACAGTATTATCTCTGCACTGCAGTTCTTTTACTGGCAGTATGTTTAGTGTTGATGATTTTACAGAATGAAACATTTCAGTGAGCAAGAAAAACACAGCCATCTGCAGAGGGGCTAAAGCTATCCATCAAACACTGGTGTGAAAATTCGAGTCATGCCTACTGTCAGTTCCATGACTATGTATGTTCTCTGGACATACATGAGGGCAGTGTAGAATGCCCTCAGATAGTTGAGACTCAAAGATGCGAGGCACACTGATCAGATTTGCAGATGGGGTTGACAGTTTCAGCCTGTAAACCTATTCCACAGCACCGTTTAATATTTGACTGCATCTGCTGACTATTACAAATAATTTAAGCTTACTGAATAAAAGAGCTGCCTTTTAATGACATTTACTAAACATCCTGATGGTGGTTCCTCAGCTCGTGTTCGTGGTTTCTGTTCTCCCGGTGGACAGATGAGTACAGCTGTGGATTGATTCACGCCTGTGGAGAACACAGGCACCAACCAGCAGCCTCCAGCTGGCAGTGAGCATCCTCAGCCAGCACCGCCTCTGCAGGACATCTCGTTGTGCCGTTCATCTCTCGCCTGCTGCTTCTTTCCTTTTCCTCTCAGCCTTGTGCACTGCTATTTCCACAGACACTTTATAAATGAAATGGTCAGATGAAAAGTAAAGAACCTCTTCCTATTTCTGTCAAAATATTATTTTGCTAATATGTAATCTCCACTGTTGAACTCACACTGACACCATATTCTATGTGTGCTTTTCATGTGTAAATCAACAGGATGTGAGTATGAAAACCACAGCTTCAGTGTGAGGAAATGTAGCTAAAAACAGGCTGAAGATGATGTGCGATAAAGTAGAAACACGTCATTCCACTAAACATTTGTATAAAATGTGATGCATTGGAAACATAACATCACACTGCATGATGAAATCCTTGTAACAGGCATTAAGAGGAAATGTCTGCCTAATAACTTTATGTAAGTTCAACAATTATGAAACAAAGCTGCAGAGACACAAGGCTGGTCTATACTGACCTCTAGTGGAGACACAGAGAATGTACACAGCAGTAGGAAACCTGCTACAGGTAGAGCTGGTCCTGTCAGTATCCATACAGTGAATATGTACAGCCATTATCTCCTGGACAAAATAGCATCTGCAACAACAGAACATCTGATGTAACATCATTAAAGCAAAGGCCTAAGGTGTTTTTTCAAAGCATTATGTGCACAGTACACATCTGGCATCAGGTGCCTCCCTGTGGCCAAAAGAGGGAATTACATCTAATGATTATTTAAACATTTCATCACCTTCTTAAAAAGGCATAAGTCACTATTTTCAAGCTTTTGAATAGAAAAGACTGAACCAAATATATAGGAGTATATGACACAGCTTTAATTTCTTTTGAAAACCATAACTGTGACTAGGACCATTATTTTAAGAAGGTGATGATTTTTCACCCTCATGATACTTGGTGTATCTTCTACAGGATCATCATCCACCTGCACTTTCACCCACATATTTTCACTACATTGTCTTCAGTGTGATACAATCAGACACTCAAAACATGTCACACAGCAGCACACCCTAAATTATCCATTTATGTTGTGTCAAGATTTTTTTTATTTTGACAATTTTTCAGAATATCATACAGGTAAACAAGATTTTTGCAAAAGTTAATATATCCATAGTGTTGCATTTCATAAAAAATAGTTGCTCCACTTACAGTCTTTGTGACCATCAATAGTACACTGAGTCATATTTATAGAGATATTTCTTCAGGGTCTACACACTGCAATAGCACTACACAGTGATGCTGAGCTGCTTGGGGTGGGGGTGGGGGGTTATGGTGCAGCGTGTGCTGTCATTTCAACACACACACTTTGAATACACCTATAGATGAAGTTTTTTTTCTCTTTTTGTTTTCTGTAGAAAACTACTGACAATTTGGCTCAACAGTTACAGCTCAGATGTGGAAAGCAGTGAGTTGTGCAAAGGCTGAGCAAAACATATGGACATATTCTAGTTTCTGCTTCACACAGAAGTCACAAATAAAGGAGCAGTCCAGTCAAGTGACGACGAGAAGCATTTGCTTCCTATTGTCTGAAAAATGTTAGGTTTTGGTTTGATTTTTTTTCCTTTTTTGAGATTACCCTTGGACACAATCCTTAAGTGATTGAAGGGATGAACCATTTGTGCCTGGCTGATTTTTCCTGACACAATAATTCATATTCCAAACCCTCTGTGTGAGATTGTGCTTTAAAGTCATTCTGCGTATTCCTTGTGTAATTATGGATTACAGTGTCAAACATAATGACGTGTTTCCCTTAGCTCTTATTCTTTAAACACTGTTTGCACTTCTCTCATAAGTGGAAGCAGAGGAAACATTTGTCTGTTAAAGTCATTCTTTCCTTTTCTTTTTTTGTGTTAATATTGGCTCATTTAAATGAAGATTTACTGCTCAAATCATCACCCTGAAAGGAACCATCTATCTTGTTGTACAAGAGCATACAGATGATTTCAGAAAACCTACAGGGTGCTTTGGTGTGGAGATCTTCATCACACAGTCCTGATCACATTGACCTTAAGCAGATTCAAGACATGAGCTGACAATGTCTGTGACACGTGCAACCTCTTCTCAAGAGCTCTGGAAATGATAGAGATGTTTTATTCTTAAACGAGGGCACTGAAGTGGGTTACAGATTGCTAGATGAGCAAGATTTTGACAAGTAAGATTTATTCTTTGACTGTGAGAAGTCAATGTTTTGTATTAATTTGGTTTAGTTTGGGTGCAAAGCTCTGCTCTGTGCTGACACTTGACATATATAAGCCATTCTGTCTGAAAATGACTAGTGTCAGATGTCATTAAGAAATCTGTTATAAAAACTACCATGACCCAAAATGAAACACTTCAACAAAAAAGAACCATCAATACCTCTGGTAATGGAGTCATTTTGTACACATACTTGAAATGAATTATATTTCACTGTATTACACTCTAAAAAATACAGTATATTATTGGTGTCTGTAAAATTGGTGTTGTATAGCAGCCAGTTTCGAACCCACTACCGTGTTTTGGAGTTGAACCTTGGACCTAAAATCCGACCTCTTCTGTCAGTCTAAGGCACTCTGCCCTTCAGAATCACGGGAGCTCATCATGTGAATGGACACAACACTCTGAACTACAGGAGATTCAAGCACAACCGCAGCAGGCCTGCAGAGACGCCAAACTTGCAATCACAGGGCTGAATGGGAGCACAGAGAAGCAGTGAAAGATCTGGTCCAGAACTCGCCGCTTTGCTCATCTACGCATGAGCAAGAAATTCCATGGTCTCAGTCTAAGTTTCTGTTTACTTAAAGATGATCTTATTTACAAAATGATCCCACATATTCATATTCATTATAATATATCTATGTCTATAATCTTCTGATAGATTTTTCAAGACAAGTTCAGGCCCACACAGTCTCTGTTAAGGCAAAGTTCTGTTGATAAGTAAATTTCATTTCTGCGTCACTCTGATTCATTCGCTCTTGTCAAAACCAGGCAAACCATCTTTTTAACATTCCATTTCATAAAATAGACTCCCATTGTGTAGATATAAAAAAATCAATAGCAACTGCTTCTTTTCAGTTGTCTATATTTGCATGTTTGTTCCCCAGTTCTGCTGCTCCAGAAATTTGGGGGAACTCAAAATAGAGTTTTTCAAAGTTTTGCATCCTGCAAATGACTCCCCATCACACTACACTCACACATTCTTCTCGGTCCTCTTACTCTTCTTTTTTTTTTGTTTTTTTTTTAAGTGGATGGTTTTCCAGTTTTTAAGGTGGTGGGTGTAAAATATTTTTCAAAATAATTTAGAGTACGGCATCATAAATAAAAAGTTGTTCTAAAAACACATGGTCCAGATCACTCAGTTCCCCCTCAGAGTTTGTCTCTGTGGTCTGTGAGAAAGAGGGATCAGAGGGGGTTAAAGGGGGAGCAAGGGCACAGGAAGGTGATGGGTGGGTGGGGGTAGTTTCCTCTAGATGGGGTGGTTCAGTCCAGATGGCCACTGTGACAGAGCCGGGGGGTTATCTGCTGAGCGTGGACGTGCCTGTGCGCAGCGTGCTGGGCAGCTTGTCCGACCCAGGGATCTTCCAAGGCCCAGGAGAGACCGTGGCCTTCCTCCCTGCTGCGCTGCCACTGCTGGTGCTCTTGTTGGGCAGGCTGGGTCGGCTCTCTCCCAGGCCCCGGTCCAGTTCCCTCTGCCTCAGCTTGCTCTGCTCTGGCTCCACCTGCTGCCCACCACCGTAACGCTCCACATCGTCCCTACTGTTCCCATTCGTGTGTGGGAGCCTGGAGCTGCTGGGAGATTGGGTGGATTCTCGTTTCCCGCTGGAAAAGCTGCTGTCCCCAGTGTTTCTCTCCTTGGATCTCCCTCTGTTGCTCTTGGAGGGTTTGAGCTCCCCACTCTGCCCCTCCTTGCCCCCTTCCCCCTTGTGGGTGGACCTGCCACCCTCTTTCTTGGCTCTGCTGCTCCCACCGGTCGGCGCCGCCCTCCTCCCCTGGCTGATCGGGTCTGGATTCAGCAGCTCGGCCTTCTGTGGGCTCTTGGAACGCTCCGTCCTGTTGTCTCGTGCCACGGGGTCTCGAGGGACATCGAGAGGCGGCAAGTGAGGCGGGTCGGGGGCCGGGGCCAGATGAGATGAAGGCGATGACATGGAGAAGCTGTCGATGGGAGGGGCTACTTCCGACAGGCTTGGGGAGGCTGAAGGGCGAGCATCCCATGGGGCGGCATTGTCTGGATCACACAAACGCACAGTCAATAACACAGACCGACGCTCACACACTCTACTTAAAAGCTTGCACACATGCCACTGCACAACTAAATGCAAAACAAAAATAATCATTACAGCAATCATTCCGTTTCTACAAGCTAAAAGCATTAAAGGAAAAATCAGAGCAGCACTACAACCTACTTCCGACCGTGTCACAGGGCAAGTCTGCTTTTAGACAACATCAATCTGCCTCCCACAGCTCTCTTTAAAGCCCCGGCCAATCTAAAACCTTGGCGGAAAATCGAAAACAGGTTTAATGAAATGGATGATGTGCCCAATAGGGTGGTGCTTTAGCGAGAATGAAAACCTCAGGGGCCAAGTGCCTCTCTCTCTCTTAAGTCTGAAGAAGTCTGTATCCGGAGCAGCAGCTGCGGTGAATCTACTGCACGCTCCTCCAAAAACTCGCCACTCTCATGGACTGTTAGCTTCTGTTTCTGCACTGGTGACTCTCAGTCCCTCGGCCATCAGTCATTTTCAGCGGGGTAGGCAGGGGGCAGAGGCTGGGCCGGCTACACGAGCGCCATGAGGTCCAATTATAAGAGGACTCGCACGCAGCGCTGCAGCATATTAGATTGTAGGCTTAGAGGGAGGAGAGGGAAACCTGATGACTTCTAAACACACGTCATAGTCGCCCATTACGGTCGGCTTTGACCAAAGTCTGGTACTCTGGTGAAAATTAGACCCCTGGGGGCCTTTATGTGTGTGTGTGTGAATGTACAGCTAGTGTGTAGAGGGTGAAAGCAATAAAGTACAAATACCTGACTGTACTGAACGTTACTGTACTTAAGTAAAGTTTTCTGTTTTATTCTACTTTAACTGCTGACCTTTGAACGATAAAATCAGTTCTTTCTATTCTACTAGTTATATTACATTACATACGTATTTTGCGTCACTGTGCACCTCGTACAATAGCACATAGAAAAGATAAGCCTTTGGTGTATGCACTGGTTCCACTAGCATAACAAGATAAAAATCTATGAAAAAGACAAGGGGAAGAGTGGAAACTGGAGAAGAAGGCACCATCATGTTTGTCATTCTGTTTACGTAACTGGAGGTAAACTAAAATAACAGCAGGTTCAGTTGATTTGCACTTAGAAATGTTTCAATAAACAAGCAGAATCAGTACTTGTACGTTTGCCACTTACTTCATGTATAAGTGTCTTTATTTGTGCTGAAGTACAGACTGAGGGTGCTTCTGTGTCGGCCTGCACTCACCCTTCATTATCAGACACTACACACACTTCTGATGTTACTTAACTTTGCCTTCACCATTATATGCTGTAAACTTAAGAAGTGTGAAGTGAGAGTTAATTACTGACCTTGGAATGAGTATTAAGGAAGACCTTAACTGTTCTGTGTGAAAACTAGTGATCTGCTCTGTATAATATGAGTGAAAGCTCTTGAGTCGCTTTTTATACGATGTAGGTTTATTTGATCCCAAAGTGACTCAAGAAAATTGAACAGATATTTATCAAAAGCATTAAAAATGACCTCTTTCACCCCTATTTACGCATTTCAATAGGAAAACATTTCTTGTCTTTCTTTTGACTTGAAGTACTAAAGAACATGTAAAAGATGAACTGGCACCAATTTCACATGTTCAGTTAAAAATCTATTGTTAATGTTATGTACTTTCTGACTCTTATTTGGATTTATTGTCCAGTATTTTATGATCTCATGGTTCCTTGCCTTTGAAAGATACTATATTTTAATGGAGAGTTTGCCGTAGAAACTGTGGACATAGAGACTGAAAACTAAACACTGACTAAAACCATAAAAATCATGAAAAAGTAAAATAAACACTGACATGTGGATTGAATGCCTGAGTTTAGTGTTTTTCCTCAACTTTTGAAATTCCTCTTCCGCTTTTTCCAAACTCAAGTGAGTGTTGTTTGGTAATTATTTGTTATTAGCAGAGAACTGTTTTAATTTTGCTCTGACTTTTCAGATGCGTTTTATTGGTGTGATTTCTTAGTGCTTCAAACAGACACAATACCACACACAGAAAAGTGTACAATCACATTCATGCACATGCCCACAGACGTATGGCTTTATGCCAACATTACGCTCCTGATTTTGTTTTTACATTTCTCATTTTGCATTTATCTTTTCCATAAAAAGCACAGAAGCACCTCTAACAAAAATAATTCTTCTGCTTTGAACATTAATATGCTAATGTTTTAAATAGCCAAATTAATCAGCGTAAGTGATTTGCATAACCTTCCAGTATGCAAATATAGAGCCTGTAAACTACCAGTGTAAAATGCTGAATAAAGCCCCCACACACAGCACAACTTGTGGGTTCAAATGCTGTTTTTCATTTAGGCAGCGAGGGAACTGAACACAGGAGGAGGATATCTAATGATGGAGCACCATGTCTTTTGGCTGACCACAGTGAGACTCCATGTGCATATTTCAAGGCTTTATAACGACCTCAAGGCAAGAATCACAAAAGCTTTCCGCACAGAGAGATTAACTCCCTGGCTGGAGGGCGGCTTGCAGAAAAAGACTGACACAGGGAAAACAACATCACCCGCAATGTCCTGTGTTTAAGGGCTGGGGGCTGATGAATGGGTGTCACCGGGGGCTTTAGTGTCACAGCGTTGCTCTAAACTTTCTGTCATGACAGTCTCGTAGGAAAAGCAAGCATCGTGTTGGTGCAGAAGGACTGAATGACGCATCAGTTGTTTTTTGTCACACAAAAAAATGCCCCCGTTGAGGGTCGCTTCACGTTATGCAGACATTTGATTGAGTAAATGTGAAATGTTTATATAGAAGGGAATGCTTGGCCTTACCTTTCTACATGTACACATTAATTATAGAGAGAAATTCTGATATTTATTCTCTCCGTACGTATGATCATGCATTGCTTTCTGTTACATTCGCCCGAACAGAACTGGGCCAAAGGGCTTTCATTTACTCTGCACAAAGTCTGGAAACTAATGGAGTTAATTCCATTGAGTGATTTTAAGTCCAAACTGAGATATCTGGAGGCCGACTCCATAACTTGCACTTGTTTTTCTTAATCTGCTTGTAAATGTTATTTTTACCAGCTATTTGAAATGTGTCAGTTATTTGTGCTTTCATGGTCTAATCTTGTAAGTGTGTTTTGTATTTGTTGCTGTCTATCTTGGCCAGGACTCCATTGTAAAAGAGGTTCTTAATCTTAATGGGGTTTTTTCTACTGGTTAAATAAAGGTTAATACACTTTTAAAATTCACGGAGCACTGCAAAAATCCAAATCTTACCAAGTGTATTTTTGTCATTTCTAGTCAAAATGTTTCATCACACTTAAAATAAGACATAATCATTTAAAGAGTAACTTTTCAGTGAGATATTAAGAATTTATTTTTAGATAAAAGATCTGGAAAATCATATTTCAAGAAATCTAGATCATTTTCACTTGTTCCATTGGCAGATTTTTTTTTGCCTAACTGAATATTTTTTTCTGCTTAGGAACAAGGGAAAATTATCTTGGTGAGATTTCTTGAAATAAGATTTTCTAGATCTATTGTCTAAAAATAAGTTCTTATATCTCACTGAAAAGTTCCTCTTTAGGTGATTATGTCTTATTTTAAGTGTGATGAAATATTTTGACCCAGAAATGAGAGAAATACACTTGGTAAGATTTGGATTTTTACATTTTTTTCCTAGTGAGTAAATAATCTGCTGCCAAATTTCCCATCCATCTCCTCTGGGTGATTTGGGGAGAACATTCTTACTACTTTATTTTTTGCGCCATCGGCTGCTGATGAATCTTTTCGTCAAACCTCCCGCAGGTCGAAGTGACTAAGTTGGTTTGAGGTGACAGTGGAACATGCCCCTTTAACAGGTAGTCACAACAGAGCGCACACCATGCAAAACCACAGCACAGAAAGCCAGGGTTAAGATTTAAAAAAAAAACATTTTTATGATCACAAACCGTGTCTTTAGAGTGGCCCATTAGGAAGAAATAGGGGGAGCCATGCTTGTCACTTTTCATGCACATGGAGAGACTGGAAGATACCATTCCTATAGAAGGGGAAGTAACAACCTAGACCAATCAATTAGTGATAGATCACTGAAATGGACAGAAGATAAATTATTGTTAGTCCGGACACAAAGTTATATGATTAGTTTCTTAGCAGCAAAGTGTTTTAAAGAGTACAATAGAATATAAAAGGCAGAGATATAACACAAATATGTTATCAGAAGTTAAAATGTTAAGAGAGGTTAAGAGAATAGGGACTAGTTAAAGAAGAGAAAGAGGAAGAAATGATCCTGAAGACCAAGAAAATGTGCTTTAAGTGCTCGATACTTACCGTACTCTGGGACCTGCCCCGTGCCCCGTTTTAGGAGAAGACGGACCCGCCTCCCTCCAGACTTGATCAGCTCAATGGCCCTGGCGTGGGTCATGTCACGGGTCGTCTCTCCGTTGATCTCAATGATTTGGTCTCCAACCTAGAAGAGTGTGACAAAGAATTAAAAAAAAAAAAAAGCAAAGACAATGGTAAGAAAATTATGTCTACATTTGTATTTCATAAGGACTTTAAAGTGTGACTGTAATATTTAGTGACATCAAGTGGTGAAGGATATGAAAAAAAAAAAAACGCAAACGTCTCTCATTATAGTGTGTGTGTTTGTTTAGTCTGTTCTGGGCTTTTTTAGTTGAGAGGATGTCACACAGTAGGTGTAAAGTAACTAATTACCAGGAGGAGACCTGTTCTGAGCTGCTGTCAAAGGCAATGGATCCTTCTGCAGGATTCTAATAGGGTTCAACAAACTGAAAACTTAAAATTCACCTCCAACACATTTTTACTAACAGTGATTTTGGTCTTTTTACATAAACTGCATGAGACTGATTTGTGCTTGAATTGTCATATCTCTAAACAGCTTGTTTTAAATAAGTTATTACATATTAGAAAAACAGGTGATTAACAGCGATAATGACAATCACAATCCTGAATCTACACTGGAAAAAAATCTAAATCTTACCAAGTGTATTTTTCTCATTTCTAATCAAAATATCTCATCACACTTAAAATAAGACATAATCACCTAAAGAGGAACTTTTCAGTGAGATATAAGAACTTATTTTTTAGACAATAAATCTTATTTCAAGAAATCTTACCCAGTTAATTTTCACTCGGTCTATTAGCAGATTTTTTTTTTTGCTTAACTCAATTCAATTTTGCTTGATTCAGTGAAAATTATCTTGGTAAGATTTCTTGAAATAAGATTTTCAGGAACTATTGTCTAAAAATAAGTTGTTATCTTGCACTGAAAAGTTACTCTTGAGGTGATTATGTCTGATTTTAAGTGTGAATTATTTTGACTAGAAATGAGAAACATACACTTGGTAAGATTTAGATTTTTCCCAGTGTATAAGTCTGTCCACAGTCTCTGTAGCCATGAGATTTAGACTTCATTTTTACTCAGTGGGAGGAACCAGCGTTAAATTGTCCCTGTTTAAAGGTACCAAAACCACTGATTATGCACTAATCAAGCATTATTATGACTTTTTTTCCCCTTATACTTAATATCTTAAAGTATATCTCTCCAAAGTATGAGTTAAAGGCATGAATCTGTGATCACAAACATATTAGTGTCATTGGTGATTCATATTGTATACTAATGCACTGCATCATCACTGAAAACATACTTGAGAAGCAGCCATGTATCCAGCAGATACCGAATCAGACACAAATGATCGTACTTTTATCATCTTTGGAAGAGGATGAAGGCTTTTTCTCTCATTGTGGATGATGCATTCAATGTCAGTCTTACGTCGTGCAAATGCTATATCATTTGAAGTAAAATTTCACATCCTGGTGCATAATAAATATGCAATCTACATAGATTTAACATCTGTGCTCCACATATTTTTGATCACACTCTTAGAGATCAAGCCAAGCTAGACATCTAAGAGCAAAGAAGAAAAGAGGGGATGTCTTCTTTGTGTGGAATGATATGAAATATTAACACTGATTCCACAAAAGGCGGGTCAGAGATTGCTCCTTTACTTAAAGTAGTCTCTTTGTTTCTGCCATTTCAAGCTGAAGGTTTTATTTTCGTCACTTATAAACACTGTGAGACTTCAGAGCTGCCAAGAAAACCAAGAACTGTATCAGAACTGATGCTGTGTTTACAGATTTAAGTGTCATTAAAGCACTAGGATCAGTAACTGTGAAGCAGCACAAAACCACAAAGAACAAGCTAATGACCCTCAGCTCCTTCACAACTGCAGCATGCAAAAAATAAGGAAGTATGGAAAAAATATACAAAAAGGTTGAAATGTGGTGTTTGCATGGTAAGGCATGAAGCTTGGATGGTGTTAAAATTCATGCTAGAAACACAAAAATGAAAAACACATAGGAATAATAGTATTGCTAATGTTTGACTTCTCAGAGTTTTTTTTAAAATCTTATTTTAAAGTGTTTATTCCTTAAATATTTCTAGTTAGTTTTCTTTTTAGGTGTGTATTACTTTCATATTTCCCTCTAATCTTTCATTGTATTCCTTAGTATTTCTATTGTGTGTGTTTATTGTAGTATTAGTCTATATTTTTATATGGTGCGTGGAGTGTTGAATAATGATAATTCTTGTTAATAAGAAGTGAAAATGACATTAAGTCAATCTTGTTAGATGAACCTCGAAGTCAAGTTCACGTAGGTTCTAATAAGAGACATCGTGATGGTTTGCATTTGTAAAAGACAGTCAATACTGTGATCTGTTTAGAAATGAGCAGCCGTCACATGAAACAGAATAGTACCAGCCGTCTTTTATTGTAGATGACAGTAATTCCTAAGGATCAATGTAGATCTATAATTCATTGTCTGTTCTCAGAGGCGTGTGAGTTAATAAGCATTGGCGGTGACAGTACCTTGGCTGTGTAATCTTAAACATATTCATATCAGACTAAGCTAAAGAACATCCTTATGAGCACAGATGACCTGACAGTAAAAGCTCCAACTTGACAATATTCACCTCAGTGTTTATGTAAATGGGAGCTGAACCAACCCTCTTTTCCAGCTCCACACTCAGGTTGTGACCTGTCTGTGACGTCAATGAGGATGGGTCAAATGTCACTCAAGACTCTCACTTCAGTAGATGTCATGGACTGACTAATGGGGAGGATTTGCAGGGAACAGGACAAAACGTGCCGGCCTATTACACTAACAAATGGACGGGGCCTCCGGTAATGGCCAGGGTAATTTCAACATCAGGAACGGACTCCAGTCAAGAGATGGGGAGCCATTAGGTGTCATTACTGTGGTCTGAGGAGAGGTGGAAGGCAAGTCAGTCTGCTCATTAATCCTCACCTTCTCACAGTGGAGAATGGTCTCCATTTTCATCTTTAATAAAAAGGGAACAAAGTTGAAAGGACGGCACGTGAATACTGAGGGAGTGTGCAGCCCAAGCCTGAGCATAACTCAGTCTTTTATTGAGGTTTAAAGCTTAGTGTGGTAATTAAATGGGCTGAATGATTATCTGTAATAACTTTGAACAATTTTCTTAAAAGCTTCTGTTCTAACTCTTGAGCTTGTTAAAATTTTTTTAGTGCTTTTTTTTTTTTTTTTTAAATCACAAGTTAGTGAACGAGTTTGCGCCGAGTAGCCCGAATCAGAAGTCAGTATGAAGTCTTTTCCCCTTTCAAAAGTATGACCTGTTAAGGAGAAATCACTTGTTAAAATGTCAGGGTAACTGCAGGTGTTCCTCTCCAAGTGGGCTTTTGGTTTCTGCACCTTAGTACCTTTCAAAGAAACATTGAAAGCCAAAGTGGCAGGTGTGGAAAATACTTTTCCACCACTATCTCTCATTTATTTTTAAGATGAATATAGATTGCTCCCTCTTCACACTCTGCAATGTGGATTTAAAAAGGGTTTGAGTGTTTACACAGAGAAAAACTATGCTTTGTTCTCGACTAATTTTGTTTTATTGCTCATCTTTAAATGTCCTAGCAGCACAATTACCCTCTGGACATCAAACCCAGACAAATAAAGGCTCATGGTAACCTATATGCTGACTTTAAGTGATGCTCAAGAGGGATTCCCTCCTCCTCTTCCATGTGGTGCCTGAGCCCACTGGACCTCATCGACTACACCACCAAGGAGGAAAAGTGATTCCTCCCCCAGGGACATTTGGCACACATTATCTTTGACAGGTTCATTACAGATAAGCAATGATGAGCAGATGTGTGCTATCAGCCTGGAGGACATGCAAGAAATGGGCAAAGAAGTGCAGAAAGTAGGAGATTGAGAGTGAGAGAGGTGATGGTTGCAGGATTAAATCTGCATTGGAAAGTTATAATCTATAGTGTTATGAAGCGAAGCACTGTCGTTTTAAATTCTGCTGCCAGGAAAGTAAATGAAGAACAGAGGACTGAACCTTAGTGGTTAAAATGAGGGAGTCATCTGCTTTATTACAATCATATTTTTATTAATCTATTACTTTAAGCTTTCTCTGATCAAATAGCTCAGTAGCAATTACAGCCAGAGGGAGAATCATCCTCCTCTGAACACACAGTGTTATTTAAGTTGGCCTACTTAAATGTTTTATCTATTTGTATCTAAACACAGAGGGGAAATTAGTTTCATGGAATGGCAATTGTGGGAGGAAACAACCTTCAATGGCAAATGGACAAACCGTCACAGAGTTATTTTGACAGACTTTCTTTTTAAGCAGTTTGAAAACTTGCTGTTCCAGCTTTGATAACATCAGACAATTACAGTGAGCGCCTGCCATATAATCCACAAAGATAGAGAGAAGCTTAACCTTCTGAAGGGGTGTAATAGTGTTGTTAAAGGAAGTGACATCATCACACATACCCTCATTCTCCCGTTGCGGATCGCGGGTCCATCCTCTGCCAGTCGGAGCACAAACAGGTCCATCTTATACTCCCGGCCACCACGGATGCTAAAACCAAAACCTTTCACGCTTTTTTCCAGCTCCACTGTGAAGAAGTCAAAGTCCTGTGAAAGCTGAGACAAGCAGACATCAGATATGATTAGATTTTGTTATCTGAGCATTACATTACATTTGGACCATTACAGCAAAAAATAGTTTGAGGACTCTGCAGAAGTGAGAAATATTGGGTGAAGTGGGAGTGATGTCTCTGTCTGTCAGCTCTTCACATAGTCCACTTTTACAAAATACAAAAATAACCATAACCATAACTCCTCAAATAAAAATGACACCAAAAGCCTGGAAAAGGCAAAATTATATTGATGGTTTCTCTGGAAAATCAGTGGCACCTTTAAACAGAAATATATGAATTCAATTTTTACAAAAGAAAGGCTTATAATCTATGTGATGATTTAGAAAGGAGTGGAAAAAAAGTTAAGCTTCACCGATTTTACCATGAGAAGAGCCTGAAATGTTAATAACCAGGTTGGTAAAACACAAACATTCATTCAAGTGTAACACATGAGATTTATTTTCTATTTGAAGGACTGAAGGACGGTTGGAGGTTTGATCCAAACATATTCATGTTCACTAAATTTGCCGTTTGCTAATCCAAGGTTCAGACTAAATTGTGACAGTTCTAATCTTATTTGGA
>JAPTMW010000005.1:19488866-19507429 GCA_029822955.1 Ostorhinchus angustatus
AAGGAAGTTTGGAAAAATACAACAACCTGAAACAAGTCCGAAGCACTCAAAAATAGTGACAAAACTAACAAAAGCATTTACAAAAATAAAACTACTTCATGGTTCATCTGCTGAGTGCCACATTGTCCTAGGTTCATGCCTGACTCTCCAGTGCTCTTTTCCAGCTTGACTTCACAGTTCCGACCCCGTCTGATTCTGATTCTGTTTCTTCGTCTCTGCCCCGGTAAGCCGACCCGCTTCCATCCCTGAATATGAGATCTGCCTTGGTTTGTCCTGTCCCTCGTCTGCCTGTGACAGTGTCACGCTTCCTAGTCCCTTTCAGGCACAACAGTTGTTCCATTTTCTATGATTCTATTTCTATTTATTTATTCATGTATTTATTTAATTTTGGTATTGTTTTGTTTTTTTCCTATGTTTTGTGTTTGTGTCTAAACTAAACTAAACTAAACTAAACTAAACTAAACTAAACTAAACTAAACTAAACTAAACTAAACTAAACTAAACTAAACCTTACCGGTCCTGGCTTCCCTGAGCCTGGGTGTTTCTATCCACGTCTGAATTTTCTGCAGCGCCTCAGTGAGGGATCCGCCTGCCTTGTAGTGCCGCATGTTGTAATAATAGTGCAATATGTAATAATTTTTCACCTCATTATGTAATAACACCGCATTTTGTAATAACATGTCACATTTTGTAATAAAATTCTTGAACGCATTTTGTAATAAACTTTGCTGCATTTTATATTAATGTATACATATTGTGTCTTCCAAATTTCAGTGCACGAGTAAGTTTCTTGTCAGTAACAGTTCATTAGTGCAGCTTTTGTCTCTAGTTTGCAAACACAGTCTCCATTTTAATGAATACAGATACATTTGATTTAGGTTTGACCAATGAAACATCCTACTAGTTTTAAAATTAATTCTAATTAAGCCGTAAAGCTTAATGTTGTTCGGCTAGTATGATGGTTTTTCTAATCAAGGCATCAGTTTTGATGGTGTACTACATAATGCACCAAATTATTACATTTTCTTTAAAAGTGCCACACCCACATTTTGTAATAACTGTTGCAATATGTAATATATTATTACAAAATGTGGCAAAGTTCATTACAAAATGAGTTCAAGAATTTTTTAACAAAATGTGGCATGTTATTCTAAAATTTTCCATAATTACATAATGAGGTGAACAAGTCTTACATTATTACATACTGCACAGTTATTACACAATGCAGCACTACATGCCTTCTCTGTGGTTCTGACTCTTTTAACCCCCGCTGATCCTGAGCATCACACCTTCCCTCCTGAGCTCTCCCACAGCCTGATCGTTGCCTGTGTAATATTTCAGTAAAACTTTTGGAACTGTTCATCTGAGTGTGTTGCATTTGGGTCTTCCATCCTGCATACTGCCCATTACGCTATAATCTGAATCTTTGCCTCTGATCATATTCTTTCTGCTCGTTGGCTTTCAGCTCACTGACAGACACAGGCAGCCTAATAAAGAATCAAAATGGCAATCAATCTATTCAGAGGATGCTGCTGACCTTTGTGGGCGAGTCTCAGTGGCGTCTGTGGCGCCAGGCAGTTGGCATTATGATTGGTATGTGACATTACACAACAAAAAGTGGAAAACGTCAGAACTACAAACTGTTTCACTGTGGTTTTGGCTGTGAACGTCTGTGCAGTTTGTTACATCAAGCCATGACAAATCAAGGACAGGTAAACCCAAAGAGGGGAATCGTCTCACAATTTACAACCAGCTTACAAAGACAGATCTCATCTAGTGGCTTGATGAGAAGCTGCTGTTGCTGTTTTGAGATTTAATTAAAATCTAATGTTTTAATCTTCGATGTCAGTGCTTTGGTTGAGTCATTGCTGGCAGATGCACAACTCAACAATTCAATATGAAAGGAAGCTCATTTTACAGGAAGATACAATCAGGTTTACACACAACTAAAGTCCTGTCATGTGAACTGTAGAAAAGACGTGATGGTGAGTGCAACCTCTGTTTCAAAGACATTGCCATTACAAATGAGCTGTCTCAATGTTTCTGCTGTTTTTGAGGACGGCAAGACAAATGTTACACAATTCACACTGTCTTCACAATCTACAATATGCCATACACTCACAGATCATAAAAACAGTTTTCTACCGGTTGATTCTGCAAATAACAACCCTATGTGTGACTCACGGCAAAGTGCAGTGCATAATTATGATTGTCAGAGGGCCACACATTCTGAAATACAGTGGGGAGAAAGCACTTCAGAGCCATTTGCAGTGTTTTGTGGAAGAGCTGCGTAGAAAAGGCTACTACTTTTGACATGCTTTAATTTTAGGTGAATTTATTTGGAGCTAAAAGGAGAATTTAGGGATTGTTATACATGTAAATCTGACAAAAACAAAAACAGGCTTTGAAAATAAGTCAGGACTGTGCTGAAACTTGAGTGAAGTGAAATTTATCAATCACTTGGCCTGTGTAGGGCAAAGCGATGGGAAGAACAAACATTTGACCAAACACCAATAAAACAAAAGACTAAAAGCCAGTGTGTGATGCTAAAATGTGGTGCAGCAACACAGAAAGTCTAGTTGCAAACCTCTGCATGACTGCTATGCACAACGTGAATTTCCATGTTGCCCTGTTCCGTTTTTGTAAAAAAAAAATAATATTTTTGGAATGGCCATGGAGCATTCTGAAGCCCTGTTGTGATCACTTTCCCCACACTTCTACACAAAACACACCAATAACTGAGAACCAATCAACACTAAGAAACAGGCAGTGTGCTTGAGGTGAGCTTTTTCCATTGCCATTTCTCTCCAAAATGGGAGATCATTATTTGGGATTATTCTTTTAAACACCTGTTTGCTATTCATTATGATATTCTCATCTTTGTGGTACTTGGTAATGTCATGCCTCTGGGATACTTGACTCATTGCCAAAGGCACACAAATAGTGCACACAAACAGTCCAGGATGTGTGTCTTAGTTATAGTCCATGCAGGGTTGAATACAACAACAATTAATAGTATATCTTGGATCAAAGGATTTCACTGCTTAAATGTATTTTTCTGCAGGTGAAAAAAGACTGACATTGAGTTTTGTCTGCAATTTTTTTCTGTAGGGGTGTGCAAGAAGCTACAAAATCAGTTTTCAGAAATTTCTCTGCAAGTTTTTCAATGTAAAGTCCTTGCTCAGCGTGAAATGGCTTCAGGAAGGGCACTAGACAGGAGGCTGGTATCAGTCAGCCATTGTTGTGCACTGCAGAACTGTATGAGAGGTTTCTGTGGTACTTGGATTAGAACGAACACACAGACACATTTGGCTACAACAGCAAAAGATGGTGAAGATCAACTCACAAGCAGACAGAAGGACAAATACAGAGTCAAAGTGGAAAGATTAATGTGCCTCTGCTGAACCGTCCCTACCTGCAGCCACTCATCTGATCTTACCTGTTCCCCCTCGCTGAACCACCAGGCTGGTCTCGGCTCCCACGGCGCACTCTTTGAGCAGCTCCACCACCTGTGTGTGCGTGAATCCCTGCACTGGCTGCTTGTTTATCTCCACAATCAGATCCCCCTCGCAGAGACCCGGGCAGCCCTGAGGCTCCAGGACCTGCTTCACTCGTTGGCCTGTGGCGCTGTCCGCGATAGTGAAGCCAAACCCGTCCATGCCCTTCACCATGGTGAGTGACAACAGCTCGCCCTGGGTCGCCCCTGATGACGCCATGGAGACGCTGTCAGGGGGTGTAGTTCCAGTGGTGGGAGGAAGCGAGCCGTCTAAATGGGTATCACCCGGATGAGGGGTGAGCAGCTGTTGCTGGGCGTTGACCTGCTCTTGAGTGGGGTCTGTGACGAAGCGGGCTGTGCGAGAGAGATAGTCCAGGTAGTTATCGTAACCCGTCCTGCCATTGACCATGATCGGCCGCTGGTCCATGATGCCCAGTGGGGAGATAATGGTGGTGGTGTTATTGTTAGTGTTGGCAGCGTCCTCTGGATCGTACGGTAAAGGGTATCCACGACACAAAACTAGAGTGACGCTTTGACCGATGGGCACCGACTGGAAGAGTTTGACCACATCAGCGTGGGTGGTACCAAGGACACACACGTCATTGATGTAGACAATTACATCACCTGAGGAGGAGAGAAAGGACACAGAGGAACACGAGAGGCAGTGTAAGTACCGCTGGAGAAACTGAAAGTGAAACCACAACTTCCAGATGTTATTACAAAAGTCTGAAAACTCAATCAAAATCCCAGACATTTGTAATACTTTGCTACTAATTGTCCAGCTTTATCATGTAATGAGTTGCATTATCTTCAGTGCTTAGCAGTTTGTGTGGTAGGCATTTCACTCCATTGTCTGATCTTGGAAAGGAACTTAAAGAAAAACAGATTAAACAATCTTGATTATTGATTATTGATCTTTAGTTTCCTGAAGTGAATGCTTCTTGGTACTGACCTCTGATTGGATTCGACTTATAGGTAAAGACTACAACTAAGAAGACAGACAGAAAAGGAAGAAGACAAAAGAAAACTTAAACTACAAGAGGGTAGAATCATAACATAGGTAAAGGGAAAAACATAATACCACACAAGTGTATAACACTGTTATGGAAGGTGTATTTTGTTAATATACTAAAACAATAGTTGCCAACGGCTTTAACTGCATTAAATAAAAATGATTAAAATATTAACTACTCTAGCAAATTCATGCACCTACTGTGTGTGATATTTGTATATGGTCAGCAATCCCAGGTAAAGAAAGACTGATGAAAGAAATGCTTGATGAGATATTGCAGAAAAAAAGGATACATTTGCAAGATATTAATAAATATTACAAATTACAAAAACACGTGCTACAGCATCTGCTCATTGTATGATTAAAGGCTCTGGCTTCCTCGTAGAGTACAATCCTGGTATCTTCCTACATTTCCCTTCCAGCCATAAACCACTTCTACAGATAAACATGACCAAAGATAATGTCTTATCTGCCTTTCATGGGTAAAATAGTACAGATGACAAGTGGCTAAAATGTTTGCCTTTTATGGGACCAAGTGCTTTTATGTGCTGACTGCAACACACTACACTCTAGATAAAAAGTAGCTGACAATTAAATGTTCTCACACAAAAGTGCTCCACATCCACACTTATCTTTGCCTCAACCAAATTACTAAATATAGTGTGTTGTGCTCCACTGGTGCAGGCACCTTGCAGATTTTTTAAAACACAATTCACAATCCATATTAAAGTCTGACAAACACCATTACCTGGGTTGATAATGAAAACAATTATTTTGTAATTGGAATAATTGCCAGGTTCTTTTGAGCGAAGGCAGGGGTGTCTGTGAATGTGTATTAAAGAGTGAGCTGGTGAAAAGCAAAGATCCTTCATGATTAATAAGCAAAGCATGTGCTTAGTGATTGGCTGTCACCTCACTAACCCTGAGCTGCATCCTATCCAATTCTCCTGAAACAAGAACAGGAGATTATAAAAGCACTAATGGCTTGATCAATGACACTTTTACTGAAACAACATGGCAATTTATATAGATTTTCTGGATTGGATGTTGCAGCTGAGTAATGTTAACCATTCAGCAGCTCAGGTAACTGCAGGTTGAGACATAACTAAGATGTTCTCACTCTTACTGTAAACTGTTTTGGGTAGCAGTCGAGCACTGGCTTTCCAAGTTTTAACACTCCACCGGTATTGACAAAGTGAGCTCACACCTTGAGGCAACATGACGTGAGGGACTTTTTAATTAATCTGGGTAAACGTGGACGACATTTGCCTTGAGAGCTGGTGTCAGAATCAATAGCGGAGCACAGCAGCAGAAAACAAATGATAGAGTCGTGACCTCAAATCACCCTCACTATGCTCACAGATCTCATTCTTTATGAGCAGAGAGGAACAACAGCGAGACCGAGAGCGTCAAGTTATTTTACAGACACAGGAAACGTCTGTGTTGTATAGTCCCATGCTGCAGCTTAACTCAAATCTCTACCTACGTATGTGACCATGCACATAGCTTTTGAATATATATGATTGAGTTTTGAAGCATCATTATGTTCCTATCCCAGTTCTGTTTTCATTTCCATGGCAGGAAGTACCCACCATTAAAGGGGTCATATTTTGCTGAATCCACTTTTATTAGTCTTTGGTTCATTTATTTGTGTATTTGGACCCTAATAGTTCAAAAAGTCTGAATTTCAACCCTCCAGGTGCTGCAAAGCTATCTTTATATTAATTCTGGCAAAAATCAAGTGGATTTCTACAACCGGTTTCAATCTCTTCTTAATTTGTTATGTCTGTAACTAGTTATGTCATGACATTTGCACATATAAGGTCAAAACATTATAGCATTTACAGTTTATGCAGACCACAGGGAAATGTGCTAAAATGCATAATCCCATTTAAAAAAGTAAAATATCACTCCTTTAAGGTGCATTGTCATCGACTTGAGTTGGGACACAGTAATACTACTTAAACCAAAGGACCCAAATAGACCAAACAAATGCAGCTTTTCCACTACTGGTATCAGTCTGACTTAACTTGACTTGACATGTCATAACTAGGCTTGGTTTGGTACGCAGCATTTGTCCTGCAGGCATGGTACTCAGTGTGGCTAGTTATCAGTGATGCAGCGTAAACTATTATGTTATGTTGTCCTCAGCATGATGGTAAGTATGAGTAATGCACAATGGAAGAGAAAGAAACTTAAATCTGTGGGTTTTAATTTCTAAAATGAAATATTATATTAATATTTTTCCATGTAAAAACATGCTTGTTTTGACTTCAAATCTGTGGTTGATTTATCAAGGTGGCACCCGACTTCAAAATTTGCTCCAGTGCTTTCAGAGATTTCTCACTAACGTAGTGTGGTATTCCACAGTGCAACTAAGTAACACACATACATACTGATGCAGTGACAATTCTGAATGGATCAATCCATATTCAATTTGCTTTCACCTGCTTGGAACCCTTGGCGAAGGTGGGACTAGAACTACTATATGACCTGATCGTAAAGGTCAAAAAAGTTGTGCTGAGTCAAGGCAAGTCATGCTGATACCAGTATTGGAAAATGGGCAAAGCTGTGCCTTCTGAATTTTATGTGGCAGCCAAAGGAGAGGCTTGGGAAGTATTCCGCTGTTTGCAACAAGCTATTTTACAGCCAGACGACACTAAATATACACATTGAACCTTTAAGAAAGGTTGAAAATTGACAGAGATTGACACAACAGAGAGTTTAGTGTGAATCTGTTTTTACCTTCTCCTGTTGTGAAGTTACTTAACAAGAAAAAACCTGACGCTGATATCATAACCTAATGACACCCACTTTGAAAACAATCTATCTGTAAATTCTCTATCGCTCCTTGTAGCAGCAGGTATCCAAGATAAATATACCTCAAAATTTTGGCAAGAAAGGTACTGTGTGCATGGCTGCAAAGTGTTCAAGATTATTACAAAATATGTATCTGAATTGATCTCTATAAACTCACGACTGCAGACAAACACACACATTGAAATTCTGACATCAACACAAAAAACACAGCCCACACTCCATTCACCATAAACCCTCCTGCAACACACTGACCTTCCAACTCACTGTAAACACACTCATGGCAAGACCCGCACCCACAGGTACTTCACCTTTTACACTGCCATCCTTGCCTACTCTTTATTACATATTCATCCCTGCTTCGTGTTGAGTGCAGCCCGTTGGCATAAAGGAGGTCTCTGTGGCCCTGCACAGACAAGGCCGTGATAACGGCGCTGTTTAAGGTCTCAGCAGGGTGCAACCATTTGTGAGACGCTGCCATCATTTCAGTGTGTTTGTATCTTCGAAGGTCAGGCCAAAGAGAGTGGCATGCACTCCAAAACTCATTATAGCTGCATCATACTTGCAGGAGTAATTATAAAGAGATTTGTTTGGCCTCATCTTAAGATTTTTCTCCTTTAAGTGCTTTTAATTAAAAATTCTCACAAAGCCAGTGTTGATCACCTCTTCTCTGTAGAACAAAAACAATACTGATTGTTCAATGTCATATTTCAACATAGACCATGAACTGAAAATTATAAGTTTTTAAGCAGAATATCCTTCATTGTAGCTACAGTGAAAATCTAAAGGTTCATTTCAGTGTGTTTTTGTTTCAAATAAATCAGATGAAAGCATTAAAACTCGGTTAAAGACAACATATTAAACTATTACTAAAGTTAATTTGAAACTGATTTAAGATTCTAGTCTTAAATTACACAGTAACTGTCAAGGGCTAAAAGAAAACTGGTTTTGTCTGGTGTTCTCTGAATCAAGCACTAGCTGTTATAAACTGACTTTACCTTATGAATGTCGTCAGAAAATGCAAAGTAAATGCATTTAAGTAATTAGAAAATAAAGAGCTGAGGGTTGACGTCAAGGGGGAGGTGAAAAAAAGACGGAGAAGAATTGAACGGAAGATGCAAAATGAGCGTCAGGGGTTTCTTTGGTATTTCTGGATGAAGCAAAAAGGAAAAATTAAACTATTACATGAAAATAGGAGGAAGGAGGGGTAAACACAAAATGTTTTATGTCTAATATGGTAGGGATAAGCTTTATTTGTAATCAGAGCAAATAGTTTGAGCTCATAGACCCATACATTAAAAACCCAACACATTTATGACCCAGTCTTATAGACTGTTTAATAAAGCAAAGTCTCTCTGTTATTTTAGCATAAAGGAAGCTCCCTAGCCGTCTTACTTTATGTGTGATAAATGACCACTTTATGCACTGTGTTTGCTCCAGCCTCCACAGATAAAAACATCATTGCATACTGAGAGTACTGACAAACCCACTACTCTGTTCTCTTGACCTTTAATACAGCTCGTCTGTCCCAGTGTGTGTGCGTGTTTGCGTGTATCTGATCATACATGCTGCAGTTCCTCCCCCATGTGGCCACAGCCAGGAGTTATGGAGCTCATAAAGTCCCCTCATGATTAATGAAAGAGCAAAGTGTTGCAGATGGTGCACACACAGACACACACACACAGACACACACACACAGACACACACACACACACACACACACACAGACACACAATGTAAGCTTGGCAAGTTGCACCTGCACATTTCCACATACAAAGACATGCATACAACACATGCACACACCAAATGTGTACAGTGTATATAGTTGTAGTGGTGCATAGTGTGTGTGTTTATCTGTGAACTGACTTATAGCCATTTCATCACATAAAGCCCCTGTGTACTGCATATACATCTTGGTGTGTAAATATCTGTACCTTATTTTCTTAAATTTGCTTCTGTGAAGGCTACACTACTTAAAAATGACAAATGTGAGGCTTGAAACCATGTAATTTATGGATATATTTGGAGTAATTAAAAAGTGAAAGCTTTATAAAAATCCCTATATTAGTTTTGGGAATTACTGAAAATTCTGAATTTGTTATTTGCATGCAAGTCAGTTGTTCCAGTCCACATGCATCATTCCCAGGTTTTATGGTGAATGTCTTTTAAGGTGCCACGCAGGAAACAACGCTAAATTAAGTATAAGTATTGTTGTTGTGGTGACACTATAATTACTTCTGCAAAAATCTTCTCAAAATAAAACCAAAAAATATTGGTAAAAACTGTTTTCATATTGTCTAGTTCTATTAAAGTGTTATTTCACATCATTCATAGTCCTACACAGACAGTATCTTCTATCAAGTCTGTGAGCAACTAAAAAATGAATCAGTCCCTTAAATGAGACCAAGGAAGTTCTTCTTATTCACATGATTAGGATTCAGATTAAATTATGTCTTGTGCATCAATTTGTTTTTATACTATTTCATCTCTCTGACATCAGCTCCATCTTCACCTTGGATGAACAACAGGCTCACTATCGTTGCTTATAAAGTTATTTCCCATCATTTTGTTAATAGAGACAGATTATATAACTTTTCTTATTGCAGTGTTTCTCAAACTGTGGAGGATCGGCAAGAAGGCTTGCCAGGGGGGGCATGGGATCTCTCCTGGGTGTTTTTTTTTCTTCAGGTTAGAAAATGTAGCTGGTGGAACTAATGTTTTAGCGTTGGAGCACCCTGAACTCATTTTATGGATGTACAACAAACAAATCTACTGCCATGGTGATCTGTCACTAGACTAAACAAAGAATTTAGGTTTAGAGAATGGACAATGATTGGACTGGGAAAGAAAAATGTGCAATGTTTCTGTTTTTGAACAGTTTGTACAGTTTGCACTATAATGTTCTGAGATGTGCAAAATAAACGGGCTCATTGTAACCACTGACATTGTTAAAATGTTTGTTTGTTATTCTAAAAAAAAAAAGCAACTTTATTGTCATAGTTGTAAGATAATTGCGCATTTCCTATTTCTATTTAGAAAAATATTGTCTCAGGGAGCTTTTATTCGTTCAGAGTTTATTTGCATTGTTCAAGCAAAAATCCAAGCTATTTTTTATTTGCACAACAAATTATTCAAGGAAAAGCAAAAAGTATTGTTACAATATTGATGTTTCTTTCGATAAAAGTTACAATTGCACCACTGTTACAGTGTTTATGGGGTTGAGGGGGGGGGCTGGACAGAAAAAGAACCACTGAGTTAATGTAACCCTGGTAATTTAAACATAACATATTGTACCTCAAGATAAACATAGTTAAGTAAAATGAAATAACATTAAAACTATCTAAATCTAGAAAGCATACTTTATTATGAGAGCAAATGTAATCTATAAAGTACATAATTTTGCCACCATCCATGAATACAGGCTAAAAATGTGTTGTCGTTTGTATGCTTGGTTTGACTGGTTCTCAGGCTGTGTTTCATCCATGCCTGAGGCTTACCTGTGGCCATCTTTCCATCTGCTGCAGCAGGTCCATCAGGGATAACGCTCTTAACCTGCAGGAATTCATCAGGTTCGTCCCCTCCGATTATGGTGAAGCCAAAGCCCATGTTGCTCTTTTGGAGTGATGTGGATAAGAAACTGCCTTTCAGCTGAGTGGGATCCCGCGTGAACAACGGCTTCTCTATAAACAACACAGATATAATAAATTAACCACTTACAAATATCAGTGTGAGGGCTTCCAAGCAAAGACAGGAGGGACCTTTAAAGCTGGTGCAGGGCAGTGCTCAATGGGTGGGGGCACAGGTGAAGCTTGTCCATTAAAGATATGGGTGTAGCTGCAGGAAAACTGGCAGGGTATAATATTAACTGCAAAACTTGAAAGAGGTGGGGCTGTGATGCTGAAAGGTGCAGGTGTGGTTCAATAGGTTTGCTTCTGTGCCAACTACAAATGCAAAATCCTTCCCTATGAATCTCAAATATACAAAACCATTGTCTGTTCCTGTGTCCCATGCTGGGATATGGTGGGCAGAAGGGGTGCAGGTCAATGACGCAATTCTTCAGTCCCAAGGCTACCAGGGAAGCAGCAAACTCAGAAAATGACATGCTGCCAGTCAGGGATAAGATCCAAGAGAAGATGCTCAGGACAGCTAGGAAAGAACTGGGAGATTTCTGCAGGAGGGAGAGCTGGGAGATTTTTGGAGGAAGGGTGTCATTTGAGGAATGAAAGGATCTCAGCCAGCAAGCTTAGTCACACTTAACTAAATCTCCAATCTTTTCACCTCAGAAAGAGACGTGGATAGCGTGCTAGTTTACATCCTTTTGCTGTCACTGGTCCAAACATAGACTGAGTGATTACACTCTGTGTCTGCTTATGCCAGGCGATAAGACATGTCATGGTACACGATCACCACACCAATCCTTCAGCTGCCTCAAGGGGAAAGCTCACTTGCAAGCTAGCATGCTTACAGTAAGTCAAACGAGCGCAGGCAGCCATGAGAACGACAGTCAGCCTTCTTTGCTTCTGCCTTGGCCTACTTACTGACAAAGTGCCACAGGGAGAAGGGGCTACAGACAGGCTGCTCTAGCACCACAGTGCAGGCGGAGGTGGGAAGTGGCTGCTGCTGCTGCTGCTGGTGGGGGCACATATTCATCCGGCGAGTCAGAACACGCCGGAGTGGGGAGACGTTGGCGGAGGAGGATGTGTTGTACGCAGCAGCCCTGCGACCTGTAGTCGGCGAGCGGGAGAGGTCGCCAAGACTGTGGCAGCGCTCAGGCGCAGAGCTGACCTGAGCAAGGAAGGATCTGGGGAGGGTTGCAAAGGGGCTGGCATCTTCCACTGGCACCGAAAATTTAAAGGGGAAAGTAGGAGGAAAGAGGAGGGAGGAAAGAGAGCCTCACTGGAATGTACACAGAGTGTAACCACAGAGACAGGCTCTCTACTCACAGTTCTGTGCTACTACGTTACTACGGAAACAAACCTCCACTTCACCATCCAGTCCAGACAGTTTGCCTAGCATGTATGTCCTGCTGCTATGAAAACAGTGGTGAGTGAATGGAGCATGAGCACTACAATCAGGTAGCAAGAAACCAGTCATTTAAAAGCAGAGCACAAAAAATATTGATTAGCCTGACCTTTGAGCTTAAAGTTGACTAATTAGTTCCAAAAACCATGTCACATTTCTTATAAGTGAACCAACTGGTATCAGTTTACACAGTCTTAGTCCTATCACACTTGAGAATAATTGTCATTATGTTACTGCTGTAAAACAAGAGACAAAGTACACTACTTTTTTATTTATTTATTTTTTTTTAAATCTTTTAGGGATTTTTTGTGACTTTGTCTGACAGATGGCAGTATAGAGGAGTAAGAAAACAGATGGAGACACAAGAACTGTCATCCTGGAACCAAGGATAATGCAGTTCATGGTCGTTGCCCTTATGCTGTTTTAATGTAACTTATTGGTTGTAAGCCAATTGTTTGCTGACAATGACAGTGAATCCCACACAGATTTCACATGACCTGAAAGCAGAACGATTAAGGACACCACCTACGAAATGCACTCTGGCTTTGGGCTTTCAGTTCTGTGTGTCACATCCATATGTTTAACATTTTCAGTCATCTCTCTACTGTCCATTAACAAATAAATATATAAAATGCATTTCCTGTATTACATACATGATAAATAGTTTAATCTTCACTGCTGCTATAAAGATCTGTTGTTTCTGTACTTTCATACAGCTGTCATGAAAACGAGAAAGTGAAATACATCTGTACATGTGAACATCTTCTGTACATCGGTACAGAAATTACTTTAAGGAGAAAATTAAGCACACAGCAATTTATTGTACACTACATTGTACAAACATATTGAACAATGATAACATTTAAGGTTTTGTGTAAACTGAACAGGGTGGTCTTACCTCTGTAGATGGTGGGAAGGGGCAGTGAGGACAGACCCTGGCTTTGCATCTGCTGCTGCTGCTGGAGTCTCCTCTTGGCCTCCAGTACTGGGTTCTCAAACTGGGTTCTTCTATTTATATGGCTATGATGTAAAAACAAAAAACAGAAACAAAAAAAAAACAGAACAGACCTCAGATGTCAGATGACAAGCCTGTTACCCTTCACAAAGCCCCCCTCTCTGCAACGACCAGACCTAAAAATTGTGGCACTAAAGCAGCTATTGCTCTGATGATTAATTAAATGGCCGGTCCCCAGATTATGTAAGAGAGCTGCAGAACAGCTTTGCTGAGTAAAGGGAATAAATGCCTGACATGGAGCTTTCCTTCCTAAATTCGGCTCGTCATATAAGCAGCAGCATGTGAATCAGTGACTAGGAGGAAACCTGCACATGAAGCAGTGATTTCCTTTAACATCCCACGTTGTTCTTAATTTAGGTTTCAAGGGGGAACATAGTCACTGAATACTAAAACTGCAATTTCCCAGTGTGAAATAATTTGTCATCATTAGACACTTCCTTCATTCTTTGAGACGTCTTTGTGCACACAGACACACACCACCTTATCATTAATGAACGCTCCAGTATCATGGTGCTAATTATCAAAACAGCTTGACTATATTTTTTACACGCTTACATAATGTCAAACTCTGGCGACCTCTTTCATGAAACTCGCATCGAAGTACAAACATTTCAAGTGAAGAGAGCATTTCATAAGGCAGTCTGTGACTGGATGTCACTCTGGAGGTTTTCTTGAGGAAAGTCGAGCCAAATGACTCCCCCTGCCTGTCTAAAAATAGAGCTCCGTCCCTTCGCCCCAGAGTGAAGAGCATCTAGCCAAAAAAGTGACACCTCTGAACAGGGAGGGGACGTGTAGTTCAATACAGAGGACAGTTGACTGCACTGACAAGCCACTGCTGTAGTTGACAGACAGACACATACTAAAAACAAGGGCAGAATGGTTCAACAAACACTGATTTCTGCTCATAAACTTGGTTCATTGTAAGTATTTGAGACAGAGATACATGCATGCACAGACAGATAAAAACAGTAAGCCATCAGCGGGCTGGCAAAAGGGAGCAGCTACTTCCTGGCTGCAACACCAGTCTGCTCCTAATAAATATGATTAATACAGCACCACTGGGCTACACTGAAAATCAAAAGCAAGCCATTACATATTAAAGATGTACCCGACTTACTCGACATAGTAGCTGCCATAAATGGGGTCATCGATTTTCTCCCAGCCGTACGGAAGCTCTGTAAAAAACAACAGCAGTGGGACAACAATAATGAAGAGCTTGTTTATTCACTGAACTTGAAACCACATATTGATCTTACATGAAAAGAATAACTTTACAGCATCATCTTTACGTCTGTAATTACCAGACTTTTTGATGGCACAATAGCGTGTTAACTGGAACTGAAGCATGGTTGTTTTCTTAGCAGGCCGTATGCTCAGGCTTGTATGAATATTTTGACATTTCATCTTTTATAAAAATTTGATTGCAACAAGACACAAGATAAAAAAAACCCTAACGATGTGTTTTCTCAACGGCTCGTCATGTTGATTGATTTAAAGGGGCTACTTCCTCTTTAAAGCCATGGATCAAATGTACCCCTTTCTAACAGAAAGTTGCAAAATAACATCAAATTTTGATAGATCTAGTGGCTGAAATTAAATCAGTGAAATATTTATGCCCTGCATCTTATCTATACTGTAAATATTGTGTTTTGATGCGAGTACTTTGCATAGATTATCAGCTTTAACTAGAACAAGCACAAACCCTCGGGGTGATTAACCTTCGCTGTATGAAGTGGTGTATATTTTTACACTGGGATTTTACAGTTTGGCTCCAAATGTCAAGAGTTAAATATCAAATACAATCACTGCCAAAAAGCACATGACAGGTAATTACTGAAAGACGTAGACAGACAGATCAAATGGCACAACTGCTGTGAAAAGAGCTTGAATGACTCATAATAAAAGGGTGGATATCAGTGCTCCAACATGGGAAGAACTCATAAAGGAAACACAAATGGACACAATCTAGATATAAACTGTAAACCAAGTTCACTGAAACAATTGCTGTCACCATGATAACCTGCACTTTTTTATGCATCTGACCTGATGAAGGTCTGAATTGGATCAAAACATAATGTTTGAAGACATAATAGGGCTAAGAAAGTGTGCTGCCCCTATTTCTTTTACGTATAGTTTAACTGCAACACTTTACTGATACGCTTTTGAAGAGGGATGTTTTCCAATGCTTGTGTGACACGGACATTCCTTTTTACCCTCAGCCCTCGCCGCAGGGTATTGTCATCAGTTCGTCGTCCGTCTGTCTCTCTGTCCGTATGTGCAAAAACTTTGGTGTGCACCAGTAGTTCTCAACCGGAAGGGGGGGGTGGGGCAGATAGTCACTGATAAGGAAACCCTGGCATAGACTGAAGGCTGAGGGTTTTCAAGTGTGAGCATGTTATATTTATTTCTATCATCTGTAAGTGAATAAACACCAAAATTAAGATGTGTTTATCAGCTGTATTCTGAAGTATGCATGGAGAAACAAAAAGACAGCAAAATAAAATGAGGCAACTGCATATTAAACTAAATGACTTCAGGGCAGAAACTATGCACAGTTAATTGATGTATATGTTTTTCTGTTATATTAATTTTTCTTCATCAATGTCATTCTTATATTAGATTAGAGGTTATTAGAGGTGGGAATCCCAGAGTAACTCAGGCAATGATAAAGTGACAAATATTACCCACGTTAATAGTATCACTGCTATAGGTTGATGCACTGCATGACAGTCACAGGGAAGAAAAAATACCACACATTACTGTATGTATTAACTCACTGCATTGTGGTGGCAGCCAGGGTGAAATGATGCATTAAAAAGATATACTGGGTTAAATAATAAGTTACAAACACTTCCTCAGAAAAGTCTATAGATTTAGTGCTCCCCATAAGTTTCGACAGTACTGTCAGAATGCAGAGTCAGAGATATTTCTGCTCTCTCAGCCTCTATGAAGCTTGCAAGGTGGAAGGTGCTGTTTTTGTTCTCACTGATCAAAGCTGATCTTTCTTTAAAACCTGACAGTCATCAGTCAAACCTGTCAGGACCTTTGAGCGAGCCGTCTCCTCTCTTCCCGTTTCCTCTGCCCACAGCTCCCAAACAGAGCACAGCACCTCCAGCATGTCTTCCAAGGAGTTCCCCATTTGCTTTTCAGATTATGAGAAATTAGCATTTAAGGAATATACCCAAATGGAGACTCCAGTGTTTTAGCATAATAGTGCGATCATTCAAAACTAAATTGGGAACAAAGTGTGTGAGGCTCCTGCTGAAATAATTTTGAAGCTAAATCCATTGCAGAGCTCTGGGACAGTGTGCTCCACAGCAGAATCAGACCAGCTTTGATTAGTGACAATGCAAAGTTAATCAGGATGAGAGCAGAGATAACAGAAGGGAAAATGCTTCTTAATCAGAAACAGAAGCAACCAGAGGGATCACTAAAACACCTCAGGCTCCTGAGGATCCTGCAGCGACTGGGAGGGCATGACATCTGTGAAAAACAACATGCTACGATCATACATCGAATATATGGTATGTAAAACTATATGGTAAATGCATATGTGTCACACTGTATTAATGCGTGGCCTAGTTTGCAGATTCAATAGAACTCTGCATACTTTCATCTCTCTCAGTTCTCATACACTGAGGAGAAATATCAAAACAATGCTGGTGCAGTGCTCATGCATGTGCCATATGCTTCTCTGAACCCCTGCCCCCATCCCCTCGAAACAAATTATTAAAGTTTCAGTAGGATGCACTATTTTTTGCCTGCACACTCACTAAATGCATGCTTAACACAAACACACACACACGATAGTGACTGATACAACAGAGTGCTGTGAGCAGGTTGACAGCCCACGGGAATACCTCCTGTGAACACTGCAGCATTCCTTAGACCCATCTCCACTCATTAAATATGAAAGAGAGTGTTTCATGTTCTCACCTTTACTGGGCTTCACACACAGATGTGCACACACACACATTGTTTTAGTAGTTTACACACAAAGTTCTGTCATTTTGCATATGCACACCAGCAGACACACAAATACAGGAGATCAAAGAGTCGTCATGTATTTCAGCAGTCCTCTAATGAAAAGCTTTTTTAATAAAACGTCCACAGGAGGAGCTGCATGAAGCCAGAAATGTCTGTGCTTTCTGCTGCAGAAAGATGGGACTGTTCAAACTGTGCTACATGTGACATCTAAACTTAAAAAGGATGACTGTTTTTCGCACATGTTGAGTATCCTATTCAAAGATTGATTCCTAAATTTCATTCAGTTACAAATATATCACACCACTAACACTAGAGTGATACAGCATTTGGGGTATTAGACAATGGAAGAACCAAATCAGGAACCACTTAGCTTAGTCAACTGAGACTGAAGACAGGTGCGCACAACAACAACATTTTTACATTGAATTAAAAAATGTAGATGAGTTTTTAATTAACTTGTATTTGAATTTTTTTTAAAGACAGAGCAATGCTAAGCTAACAACATTATATACCATTATCTATGAGCTGACAAACAGGAGAAAACATCATGTGAACCACCCACCAGACATTCCTAGTCATCATCAGTTGACATCAGTTGAATAAAATTATGTATTATTTACACTTAATGAATATTCAGAAATACGCAACTAACCAATCAACCAAGCCACCAACCAAAGCTCACCTAGGTAACTTAAGCTCCCTTTCCTATTAACCAGTATCAAGTGTTATTTGTATTGTTGGGTCAATCGTTTTGTTTCTCATGGTGTTAACTGATACAATAATTGATTTTCAAAAACGAACCCATTAATTGCTTGGTTGTGCTATGAACAGACAGAAGTGTTGCTAAGTCATGTTCTGTGTGTTATTACCAGCAGAATACATTTAACACAACGAATGATTCAAATGTTAATCGACTACAACAATAATCTGTTTTTTTAGCCTCCGTAAAGTTCACATAATGCCACGGTTGCAGTGCCACACACACACACACACACACGCGCTAAAGCACTGCTACTCCCATTGAGCAGGGAGCTGATAAATGTTGAACCTAGAGGATTGTTTCTTCACTTGTTCCCTTTGTCTGGCTTCACCGAATGGCATCCATAACCCCTCCGTCAGCGGACTGCGATGGAGCGCTAACTCTCCTGGACAAGGAGACAGACAGTGTGTGTGTGTATCTGCCACATAAAGCCTGCTCTGCTTATCGCAGCAAT
>JAPTMW010000005.1:19839880-19851976 GCA_029822955.1 Ostorhinchus angustatus
TTGCGTAATGTTGCTAACAAACAGACAGACAAACAGATAAACGCCGGCAAAAACATAACCTCCTTGGCGGAGGTAATAAATGTTCACATACAGAAAAGATGTGGATTCGTGAAACGTTACAGAGGAATGAAAACGGAGCGGAGCTTGTTGAGGAAACATACAAAAACCAAAAACTTACATAATGCAGAAAACAGCTGAGTGCAAGTAAAACAGTAGGGTTATGACTGTCTTTAGTCTTGAATCCAATTGGACCAAAGCTGTTTGAAATCAATCCTCTTGTAAGAATCTGGCTTTAAACGTCAATTTCCAAAAAAATTATTTCCATATAATTGTTGCAGAAGCCTTTTTGGTGACATCATTGGACCTTCTGCTTCCACTTCCTGTCTGTGTTTGTTAACAAAGACCCACAACTGAGTCATCGCTGATGAGCACAACACCTTCACACCATGACACAACGTACAGCTGTGTGTGCATAGAGGGAATTTCTATGGACTGAATGAGTCAGTAACAGGAAGGAAAACTAATTAAGCCATATTGTAAAACCCTACAACACTTAAGCCTAAACCTAAGCCAGTTGTTACACTGTGGAAACTCTCACTTGAAGTGCAGGTCCTTGAATGTGAAGTGCGTCTCCACAATGCCTGTGGTTTTGACTCTGGTCCTCAGGACATCCTGCTGAGTTGGGATGTAGGTGGCCTGGGATATCCTGTCCAAATCATTTAAGTAGCTGAGAGAAGGGCACAGAGAGGGAAAACAGACAGAGCAGAGAGAAAAGGTGAAATAAAGGGAAAAGGATTGAGAAAATAGCAGGGAAGGGAATGAGTGGGAGAAAACATGTCAGAAGTATCAAGGTCAAGTGTGTCAGTGCCAGATGCATTTTCACTAAAACACAGAAGACGCACAATCAGATGACAACGCCGGCACTGGATCAGGCAGGGCTTGGCCGGTTTCCCTCCTATTTATAATACTATGGAGGTATGGCGGAAGTGAAAGTGAAACCCAATGCTCAATTACCTTTTCCCTACCTCCTGAAGCTTCACAAACGTTCATTTGAGGGGGCAGGACATTTGTCCTGGCCTATTATATATTATACATATGTATAATAAGACTAATGTGATGGTGTTGATTTTTTTTTTTGTATGAAATGTATGGTGTGGCGGCAAGGATTTTGCCGTGGCGCTACGCTATGGCAAAACCTTAGCAGCGGAAACACTGGATAAGCCAAGATGGATTTCACATTTAAGACTAAACATGTATCATAATTTATCATTTATCATAATGTTGCAAAACAATTTACATTTTGCAGCAGAGCAATTTTTTTCAGCTTCAGCAAAACATCTTAATACATTATGCCAAGGTCAGGGATTGTCATTTAAAGCAAGATAATATATCATCACATATAATACACACGGTACATATAAATCTCCACATATTTCTTTTAGGTTTAGATGACAAAACAAATTTGTTCTCAACCTAAAGACCAGGTACAAATAAATCATCATCAGAAAATATCAACGCTTAGATAAGACACAGGAACCTGTTTTAGTGGTTGCACAATGAGCAGCAGGAGTGGTATTTTAAATGTTATTCTAAATGAACTTTGCCCTGTGTGTTTACACCTTGTGCAGCTGCACCTCCAGTATGCAGACTGACATGGAAAACGTGCTTGGAGGGACCCAGTTGGAGTGTACATGACCTCCCATTTCACACAAGCTGGAGTGATTAAGCAATTGAAATAGTGACCAAATGTGTCTGAGTCGAGTTTCTAAATGATTGCACAGTTGTTAGAATGTTGGCCTCAGTGTAACCATGAGTTTATCAATGCTCTGTTTTATTTATTCTGCTGTCTTGGCCAGGACACTGTTGCAAAAGACATTTTTAATCTCTTTTCCTGGTTTAATAAAGGTTAATAATAATAATAAACAATTTAGCAGGGTGTGAGCATTGTTTTCTGGTTTTGGTGGGTTTTCTCTGGGTATTTTAACAGTTCAGGAATATGCTGTTGATTGGAAACTCCCCATTTTTAGTGTGATTGTGTTTGTCTGTGAGTCTTATACTAGACCAGCCATCTTTCCAGGCTGTTTTCCTGTATTTTGTCCAATACCTGCTGGCACAGGCTGATGCTTTCAGGCATAAAGCACTAGTGCTGTCACCTGAAAGCTTGTTATTTGAATCACCTCATTGGAAAACAAACATTTGTCAAGTTGAGCTTTTTTTCTTTGTTCCTTTTTTAATTTTTTTTTCTGGAACAAAGGCTTATGTGTAGCCCTTGAACACAGCATGAAACACTCTGCAGGACTTAACATGTAAAAGTGTTTTCCTGTTTTTGTGGCAATTTAAAACTTGTTGACAGACAATAATACAGACTGTCTATAACCTTCTTATGTGTCCCTTATGGACATATATGCAAGTCATGACCCTCATGTTGTGATTAAATCACTCTCTTACTTTCTTGTGCTTATTCAAGACCACACATACACTCTTGCTGCAGATCCTAAGGTTATTATTGGTTACATGCCTGGAGAAAAAAAAATCTGTCTTCTTTTCAGATCCCTGATTTGAAAACCTAAATACATAAGGGAAAAAAAAAAACTTGAATCTTCGTTCTGAACAACCACATGTGATTCAACTTACACAACTGTGATTCACGTTCAGTCTTATCTTGTGCGCAGTATTGTTACCTGACTTTTTTGCCCCAACTTTCCCTGTTCTTCATCTAAATAACATCTACTGTCAGATATCACATATTTAGCTAGAGTTTCAAACACACTGGTTGCATTATGGCTTAGGGTTATTGCTGGCGAATTTCAAAGGAAACAACAATGTGACCACTAATCATGCAAAAACAAAAGTATCTTCCTATCGTCATGCAAACAGGCCTTTGGTTTGTCTGAAAAAATCGTGAATGGTATAAAAACATAAGCTCTGGTGTTTCCTATTCACGTAGAAACCCCTGGATAGGATTAGAGGAACCAATTAGAAAATGGTCAGCAACTGCGGCTTGCTCAGTCTGTGATGTAACTGCTGATAGTGCTGCAAAAGCAAAACAAGTTAAATGACTTTCTGCCTTACCAAATACAGGAGCTGCCTTGTGAAGATATCATTTGTTTCACTGCCGAGGGCTATTGCACAATTTATACAAGAATCAATAGAATAAAGAAAACCCTTTAAAGGATTTTTTGTGCTTTTTTTTTTTTTTTTACTTTTGAAGTATGCAGAAAATGCTCCAACAGTGAGGTGTCGATTAAAGATTAAACAGTCTCTGCGGCTGCCTTTATTTAAGCTCGCTAGAAAAAGGGCAAATATTGACAGTCTTAAAGTCCAGACAGATGTACGGTCGGTCTCTGTTTTTTGGGTACCTGTGGCAGAAGCTTTATGCGTTTTTTAGCAGAAAAGCCAGTGATTTCGACTTCCAGACATCTGGTGTAAAATACTTTGCCAAAAGTTGCTGACATACATGTGGTCTGTGTAGGACCATTGAGTCTTCTCAGGGGATGAGTCATGAGTTTGGCGAACTCTGCGCCTGTTACCTCTGTTGTTTATGTGTGTATGAGTGTTCATGTGACTCACTATGCTGCTGAGTCGTTGAGCTGATATTCGCGGGAGCGGCTGAAGCAGGCTTGAACACCTCCATCCTTCCACAGCCGCTTAATGACACCAGCCAGCTCTGCTGTCATGAAGCCTTCTTCTGCTGAGCCCGCCAGCACGAACAGCTGCCGTGCGTCGTCCTGCGAGATGAGAGAGGCTGATGTCAGTGTCATTAATCAACCATTATACTCATTACACCACTATTACAATTAACTCTGAAATGCTATATGCAAAAAGCTGAAAGGAAATAATGGAGATATTTCTCTGCTGTTTTCCTGTCATTTCTTACTCTACTCATGCAGAATTAATCACATTTAACAAATCTCAAATTGGTCTCATAAACACACTGCAATTCCACTTTGAAAAATCAAACTGTGCTTTCCTAACAGTGACAAATAGTTTTACTGACAGAGTATTGAACACTGGTACTGACTTCTTTTTCCCCAACACCACAAACTCACTTCAGGTTTATACAAAAATTGAGTTCAATTACATCCCCCTCATCACTCACAGCTCTCGCAGCATCGCCAAAGTCGATCTTGAGGCGCCCCATGGCTCTGATGATGGCAATGATAGACTGGATAGTGTTGCTGTAAACCACAGCTTTGTACTGCTTACATTCCTCTTCTGAGTAGCCTGCCTCGTGGATGATCCTACAAAAAGCAGGAGGAACTGGTCATTTCTTTGACAAAAAAAGAACAAAAAAACAAGAAAAAAAACAACATGCTGTTACAGCAAACAGCAGCAACCAATTTGTTCCAATTTCTTCCACCAAAAATGGGAAAAGTCTTCTTTTAAAGAAGTACAAGTACAGGTCATCAAGTTCCCCTCAGCGAACGACGCGCTTTTTTTCCTCAACAATGTCTTCTTTTTTTCCGCCCTTTCTCCTGAGCAATGACTTATTCGATATTTTAAGAGGTTGGGCATTAATTCTAACTATTGTATGACAATATCTAGTTATAATTATTCAGAGATAAACACTCGCCTTTGTTTGCTAAAGATGGTCAAAATTGATAAAACCATAATATGAATGCAGTGGCAGATGCAGAAAAAAAGGGGGGGGGGCAGGAGAATGATGGATTCATTACATCTAAATGTAAGCTGTATTATGCTACAAATACAATGTAATAAAAGATGATAAACTGTTTTTGTACAAATATCTTAACAGACAACTAACTAATATTCCAGTAGATTTATGACCACCATCAGTTAGTACAAGAACATTTCAACAGGGATGACAATACTCTGTTCATTTTATCCAGATGAACAGAAAAGAAGTGAAGAGCTACTGACACATCTGTCTATTGACTGATGACTGTATTGTAAAATATGCTTATGAAAAATGTTTTCTTTATGAAGGATGTACACACAGCACATGGACGAGGTATAAATCTACCATAATGGATTCTGCTCATGATCCATTATGCATGCTGACTGTTTGTAGACAGTGTAATATTACCCTAAGAGAAGGAATAAAAGCTTGATTGTTGTGGAAAATGAATACTCTTTGAAAATAATATTTTGTGCAGTGCTACCATGCATAACTAGTGTTGGTACAGTAAAAAAAAAAAACAGAAGAGAAAAATGGTTTGTTTGATTGTTTGGTGTGTAGGATAACTGACTACAACAGTAGCTTAATAAACTTACTTCATTTGCTTGACAATTGTACTTTTCCCTGATTCGCCGGCACCTGAAAAGAAAAGAGAACACAAACATTTATTTCACATTGAATTTCAAGAGGTTAATATTGGTTTAATAAGTTATTTTCTCTTATTAAATCATTAATACGAGTCAAACATGATGCTTATGAATAAAAAAAAATTAATCTGAGCAGGGCCACCTCAGTCCGGGGAGCAGTGGCAAACAAAGTATGTGTATAAGTTGAGGTCTATATGGTGTATGCGCTTATGTTAAATCTCTGGTTTGGCCTGTGCCTGGGGCAGTTCCAGCTCTAGCTTATATACCAGTCAGATGATGCTTTGTGGTGTGCCTGCTCTGAATTAGTGTGAATGTAAGCGATGGTGTATGAACCAAGTGTTTATGTGAAATTTCATCAGCCGAGTCTTCACATCGTGCTGTCTCAGTGTGAAGGTTTTTGGCCTTAATGAACTGTGCAGCTAATGATAAAACCAATCATTACCGACAGCGCTGTGAAGTACCGAAAAACATTGTGTCACTTCATGAGGGGAAGGCACTTGGCACTAGTGACCAATTAGATGACGACAGTGTAGCTGACCGATGAAACAATACTATGATGAAATGAGGAGAAGGGGAGGTAGGGATAGGCAGAGCACAAAGGGAATCGTACTGTCAGCACGGCCTTTGTCAATCCCTCAAACGTCACAGCGCCATGGCAACTGCTCTCTTTATATCCAGGACATCTCAAGTGTGAGGCCATAGTCACCTGAGTAGGCTTGGTTGCGGGTGTTTGTGTGACATGTTGGCTTCTACAGAGACATTATGTATTATGCATTTGCTACTGTTGCTCCTATTGTAGCTGATGCAGTCCTACAGCATCCAGTCACTTGGAAGCTCCATTTTAATAAAATATTTTCACCCAACAATCAAAACCATAATGCAGTTTTAAGCCGCATTCATTACACTTCTGCTTCTGTGCTCTAATGGGTTGTACCATAAACTACATTAGATCAGCTAATGCACACTCGGTCTCCTCATATTACAGCACAGCTGATTTAGTCAGAAGCGAGGTAACTGGCCAGTTGTCACTGACGTAACACTCCTCTGCCACTAGGGAAGATTTCTCAAACCCACTTCCATGCTCTTAACACAGAATAAGGGGAAGTGGAATTATATCATGAAATCTGCGAGTATCTGTGACCTCGTGACACCACCAGCAGAGACAACATGGTCTGCTCTTGCATAATAAATCCTCCACGTCACCTACTTCCACTTTCTTGATGTTGCAAAATAAAAAAATATATAAAAAAGGGTGCATTTTTGACACACATCAGCTGTTGCTGCGTCAACTTTATACTATAAATTAACTAAAAATCCAAGGATTATTTGTAACAATTTCACAAAACAGATATAGGCCACTGCAGAGTATAGAGTGGACTGTGAATACCAACAAACCTTAGCAACTACTGCATACTGATAGCTCTACCTTGGCACTTCACCTTCAGTATAATAGGATAAGATACACCTGAGGACACATTATTTTAATTACTTGTCACCACTCGGGTGCTGGAGCACCCTGCAGGAGGAGGGAGGAGCTCCCAATACTCTAAAGCCAAACACTGGGCCGTGTGAATCCCTGCAGGACCTGCACACAGACTGCTGCTGGGCTGGGCACAGCAGGCTGTGGAGTGGATACTTGCACCCCTGGGCCAGCCCATTTTCACAATGCCACACACTTTGCATACCAACGCAGTGCCTCTCAATGTGGGGCACAGACGGGCTATGAGCTCACACTGAAGTTCAAAGAAAGCTCTTTACAAAGGAGACTTTTGACTAAATGCTAGTAATGTGACTTGCTAGTGGTTTCTATGACTATGTTTTCTAAAAAACAGTGGACTTCGTTGATATAGTTCTCTTAGGAGAAAACCACAAACCTCACATCAATCAGAAATAAACATCTGACAATTTCCCACGTAGAAATAAAAAAAACAACATATCATTTCAACATCAGGTTCGCTGAGAAATTCGAAGCAACACAAATGAAATAGGTCATCATTTCAATGAACCTGTAATTCTGAAGAAGTGTTGATATTGAGAAATACCTGGATGTTGTGATCACTTTTTACCACTGCAGTACAAACAGGTAGGTTGAATGAATCATCTTGGAAGTGTACCATGATTGCTAAACATATTCCAAGTAGTAGAGGTGTACTCACTATTTAGACAGAATGCACAAATGTTAATGAACCTGCTAATTTAGGGACCTTAAATGGTTAAACAGGACAAATTATGTTAATAAATTGGAAAAAATGCTCGTCGTACGAGATAAGAGTTGTTCTATTTCAAGTACGATGGCTTTGGCCTCTGAGTTTCAGTGAAATCATTAGGGTGTGGTTCTGTCAAAGCCTTCCAACCAGAGGAGCACAACACAGCCATCATGATGACAACAGTCCTTTTTCATGATTTAACATAAATACAATATTGAGTTTTAAACCATGGTTTAAAAGGTCTTTTGCCTCCCACCCCACGAATGCTACAGTAGGGGAAACGCTGTGTTACACACCCACAGCTTTGATACACCCACCTCAAAACAGCTCCAGACTCCAAACCGCTGGAGCAGCTGGTTTCTGTTTCTAGCGGTTCAAACTATTTTAGGAAAATCCAAGCTAACCCTTCCAATGGAAATTGAGGGTTTTCTGCTGCTCCCACCGAGAACAGAGCTGCTTCTATCAGCCAACCACAAACGCATCTTTCGTCTTGGAACTTCCCCAGGTTGATTCCCCCCACCCCCTAAGTGTAGAGGCAGAGAGAACGAGCATTGTTTTATAACAATAGCAGTATGGAGACAAATGTGATTAAAATGGCTACCATGCCTGGGCCTTCTCCATTTAAAGATTAGCCATATGTCTTTGTTAATTCTTTTGGAGATATTCTACAATGCATACTTGCATGCCAGCCACTCTTTTTTGGGCTCATTGTTCACTGCAGTTCAATGCAGGTTTTCAGAGCAGGATCAGAGGCTTGTTGCAGGTCAGGAGCGTAACATGGGGACCAGACTGCCAACCTAACACATTCGCCTTTAGGTGAACATTCTAAGGACTAGAGGAGGACTTATGGAGTTTGGCAGCACAGTGTCTTAACCACATTAGTGATGTCACATTAGCAGCATGAGCCGACGACATGCAGCCCTCTCTCACTTCAGTTTCCACTCCTACAAAGATGCATGCACTAGTCTTCCTCTTCTACACTCTTTATGACTCCTACAGTAATTTTCCCTTCATGACTTATACTTATTCTCTCTCACCATTCAATCCTCATTTTTTCTTTCTTTCTTTCCATCTCCCTCTGGGGGGATTTAAGTATGAGTCACTCATGAAGGATTCCAGGAGCTTCGGAGTGGTGCTACCCACCAGGGGAAATGACCACGCTAAATCACAGGATCGATGTGCCAAATAGCAGATCGATCGCTAAAAGACTGTTTCCCACACATACTGGCACAGGCCGAACTATTCACAGAGATGTCTAAAGATGCTTATAACACTAAGAGAACACAAACAATTTAACTACTTTGACTTGACTGTCCGTGTTTATTGTGAGCAGCCCCTGTCTCAAACTAAGTCACACTGCATTTGGTAACGGTGGTTACATAATCTAAAAATGTGGAAAATAGAGGGGAATGACAAAAGATAGGCATGGGCAAAGGATTATTAATAAAAACCTTCCAACCATAGTATGCCAACCATAGAAAGAGTAATTAAGCTGAGGAGATTGTAATCTATTTTAGCATGTAGATATGAATAGCAGGATAATTGGGTCCTGGAGAAGATGAAATGAGAATCAAATAAAGACTAAAAACTAAATGAGAAATGTTACAATTTCAGGAAAAAGCTATCACACTCCCGTTCTACAGAAGACACCTGAGCCTACCACCTGGTTTGCTTGAAATTATGCAAACATTCATATAATTTTTCATTCAAATTGAGGTTTTTACATCAATCTAATCACTTCGTGCCAGTGACAGTCCGCTCCTATAAGCTGGTGATAAACACTTAGCGCAGCACTCCAGAACCAGGTGGTCACCACATAAAACTGCCACTCACCAAATCACCAGAGGTTTGAGAAATATCTACACATTTGCTGGGGTCACCTGCATGATATACACAAAAGCCTTCTAGCAAGATTTAACACATCTCCGCAGTGCTGCCAGCCTTCTCCTTTCGCACCACATGCTTTGTTGACTTTTTATCTTTGTTGACAGCATGCGTGTAGGGAAATGTAAACACCAAAATTGCTGAAACGGTGCTTTCACATCAACAGCTTCGAAAACAGCAACTTTTTAGTGACTGTTTATCGTCAGGGTAAACAACTCAAACTCCTAACTCGGGCCTGTGCTTCACTACTGCAGCAGAGCCTTTTCATATTTAATGCTTCAGTCATTAGTGATGTTCTCATCTTACTGGCCCTCTTCCTTTCTTTTGGCATCTCAGCCCGTCTGTTTGTCACTTCAGGCAGTAACCTGAAGAGCCAAAGTGTGTTACCTGGCTACCACACTGACTGGATCCAACATAAATGGCAGGAAATGGTACCATAACAGCCACACATAGGGGCACATGACCTGACACAGGACAATCACAAGAAAAGCAGCTACTGAGTGGGGATACCCACAAAAACAGACAACAGTTCAAATACTGCCATACAGTGTGTGTCTGAGAAAAAAGAAAACTCATGTCAACCAACAACAGCATAGCAGAAACTTGACCTAACTTGCTTGGTTTTCGTCAGCAAGTCCCATCTGGCCTCCAAGCACCTGAGGAATGCAGTCTACCTTTGACAAGAAATAGGTACGTGCTTGTTGAAACAAAATGTTACTAATAACACCCTTTAAGTCACAAGTGTCCAGAAAAATAAATAAAAACACCTATGCGTTATTTTCCGTGAATCAAAAATGACTATCACTAACAGATAACATAACAATGAATTATACAAATATGTTGAACTTGCTCTAAATTACAAATCTTTCAGCCCACAAAAGCTGCTCTTAAACAGGTCTTATTCTGTGCCTTCTATCAGGTGTTTGGCTGCTCTTAGTGTTGGATTCAGACTGTGTGTCCTCGTAACCCACATACCATGTGTGTGCATGTCAACATTCCGCAAAGCGAATCACCTAAGGTGCTAATGGAAAAGTTTTTCACCTATGGTCTCTATTTATAAGCATAACAGTGTTTCCCCACATGTAAGTAATGTCATTAATATACACAATGCTGGCTTCTACATACAAACAATTGACATTATTATGCATACAAGAGTTGTAAATAAATACAAGAAATAAAACAATTTGAAGTTCACAAGTTAGAAGTAATAGATAATCACCAAATAATAGCCCGTCCTTGGCTGACTCTTTACCTGTGCTCCTAGTCAAACCATTTAGTAGCAGAACACAATAAAATAAATGCAGTTAAATTGTACTTATTTAGAGTAATGTCCGGTTCATGAGGCTCTCACCACTGAATGTGTCTCTAATGTCACAAACTGCTCAGTTTATCCCAATTGATTAACAGGAGTATGGGTTCAACTGATGCTATTTTCTGACCAATAATAAACTAAGCCCACATGTTTTTCCATCTTCATCACTGTCATTTTCCAAAACCACTGTGCAAAGTCTTTACAAACAACATCTGTACAGTTGAGACTGAGAACCAGACAAGAGTAAACTACTGAAACAGTGGTTTCCACACAAACAAAATCTGAGGACTGAACAGTTTGCCTTAAACTCAAACAGGCTCAAACAAGCTCAACTTGACATGTAAAATAACAGAAATGAGCCTTCAAGCACTTTACAATGACTGCACTCAACAAAGTTTACAGTCATATTCAGTCAGGCCTGGGCCCCTAATGAGCCATGGGCCTATTTTCGCTGCATTGCACTGGACTGGACTAGACGAGGGGAAATGTGCTATTGTTAAAAGGATTTAGTCGATACAAATGGGCTTCAGGAGCGGCTGAATGGATGTAATTCCAGCAGTAGGGAGCAAAAAGACACAAAAAACTTGCCACGTATGCCAGTCTGGCTATATCATTTCTTTCAAACGGACCCAAGCTATATTAGAGTTCATTTTCTGCCTTAAATGGCTCACATATTGGCTTGTAACACTGAATATTTAGTGTGTGTTTTTGGAAATAACGCCGTGTTGCGTTCAGGGACCGGAGTTGACAGCTAGCAGTGAGGGGAGTGTGCTAACGATGCGGAATTGAAACTCCGTAACAGTTCACAAACGACACCACAGGAAAATACCAAACACTGATGTGGTTTTACTGGCAGGGTGTGTTCCCCCGTATCCTCTCGGCTAATATGACTGTGGGCAGCGAAGTTCGTCCGCCGCCCGAGCCCCCCACCACCTCCCCTCCCCCTCCTTCTTACCCAGCAGCAGCAGTTTGACCTCCCTGGCCGCCTTCTCCCCGTCGTCCCGCAGATTCCTGTCGATCATTTTACTGCGCTCCACCGCCGCCTTGTCCTCTGTGCTTAGTGTGCATCCCATCCTCGACTGTGTCCTTCAGACCCAGATGGTGTAAAGAACAAAACCTCTAAAATACCATACGGACAATACACATATGAAACGGTTAAAACTGCCTTCACGCGCACACGCCCTTTCTTAAATGACAGCCAGTCGATCTGAGCGGAAAAAAGGGGAAGCGAAAAGCGACTTTTGTCTCTTTTTTTGCGCTTAAATGGCCGTTTTCGTCTGCCCGCTTAAATGTTTCCCAATCAAATTCCTCGTTACATCCAATGGAGATGCTATTTTGATAGCCAAACAATTCCCTGATGTCGCGTCTCCCAGCCGTTCGCCTCCATCCGTTGCGGCTCGTTTTGTG
>JAPTMW010000005.1:19880035-19901129 GCA_029822955.1 Ostorhinchus angustatus
CCGCATGCCCCCACATTCACTGCACGCTGTTTATCATTCCTTCACTCTCACTTCATTGTTCTGTCAACTCCAGACCATGTGTTTTGGAGGATGTGGGACAAGTTATGAAAAGATTAGGAGTATGGGGCATGCATCCAAGCTGTCCTACTAAAGAGCAAGTGTTGACAGCACTCAGACAGCAATGGAGGCTCCAAAACATGATGATGTGGAGATGCGGCACAGATTTGATTAAGCCCAGACAATGAGTAGTAGAGGCTGCGAGTGCTGAATCACTGCTTCCACAACGCTGCCTTTAACCTGGATTCAATTTTGTGCCTTCCATTCCTATGCCTTGAGGTTATTCCACCCCCCCTTCTGGCTCCTACCCGGGCGTTTTGGAAGCTGGCAGAGCTGCTGCTGACATGGCTGCGCTCAGGTGTCAGAAAGCAGAGCTGAGGGTGCAATGTGTCGCCTACAGTCATGTCAACAGCAACCAAACACCCCTCAACCAATTGGAGATCAAAGAAATTGGGGAGAAGGGAGATTGCAGCGTATCCCAAGGGAGTTGTTAGTCTACGGTGGTCTGCGTTTGATGTATATAAAAGACAAATTTAGGTTTGAAGCTTCTCATTATTTTTCCATTTTCAGAATAGGAATTACAGATACTTGAGCAAACGGATCCAGATTTTTGGCATGTGTATCCCATGACAGGGATTGACTTACAGTTGAGAACGGGTGCTGTTTTTTTTTTTATGTTGCCTAACATAATAACCTCATTTGATTTGCTTATTTTCTGTTTATTTTATTTTGAGTCTGCAGTAAGTAGCTAGCAAAATGTAAGATGCAGAGATAGTCTGACATCAGTAGAAATAAAAAAAAAAGAAATAAATGGAATTGCATGAATAGGTTCAGTCAATATGTAAATCTCAGTATACAGATTTTAATTTCAGTTTGTCTCAAGGTTTATGGGGGTTTTTGAAAGATTTAAATCAGGAAGGGTGAGGTAAGAGGCACCTACTGAGCATGACGGAAACTGTATTCACTTGAGGGTTAAAGGAGCACCTCCCTTTTCCAGATTCAGTCCTGGAGTCGATGTGAAATACTTGTTCCTGTCACAGAGAAAAGAGGAAATCACAGATTGTAGAGACAGTTTTATATGACTACGTCTTGTGCCTATTGGCCTCTACTATAATAAAAATGGACCAAATGTCCCACAGAGAAGCTCTGCTCAAGTCTTCCTTCCTTATGCTTTTAAAGAAGCACAGAAGCAGTTCTAACTTGCCCTTAAGGGACAGTAAAAAGAACATTCCATTTGAGGGGAAAAGAGGAATTTGTGTGCAAATGCGTTGGATAGCCATCCCTCCGTCTCAGGTGGGAGAGCTGCCAAGTCCCCCCCCCCCCTAACAGCACACTGGACCAGACAATAATCTAGGAAAATTACAGAGCTTCCTGTCCTTTCCTATTTTAGTCTGCCTGGTGATGGGGCAGCTTCCTTGGATGGGCATGCTATTGACGTCAGCGGAGGATTTTTTTTTTTTGGAGGAAAACGTGTCTCTGTTAGAGCTTCTGGGGGACTGACACCATCTGTTAGGATCTGACATTAACCATTAGACTGTGTGAAATCTCATATCAAGTCATTTAATCCAAATATTAGAATAAATTATATTGAACAATTTCCTGTACCCTAAAATAAAGGAAAAATCATACTCTAAACATCTCTGAAGGCTAGTTAGAAGGTTAATTCACTTAATATGATGGACATTCACTGGTATGTACACTTGAATATGCACCTGAGAGCACTACAGCACAATGACACAAAAAACCATTAGCATTGGAGAAGCTTCCTGACTGTTGCTGTCACACTATCAACTTTCACTGAAGAAAACACCCTAATCTTCTGAGACACGTCAATAGGGCAAAGGTCCACACTGTGAGCTCACCGCCAACATCCCACTACAGCAGTGTGTTATACTTAACAGACCTCTCGTCCTCAGACACTGACATTTTTTTAAACTAAAAAGTTACAAACAGAGCAGCGGGCCTTTCAAACAAAACCCAAAAATGACAAAAGACTCCTGCGAGCAGATAGAGCGTCTGCTCAGGAGTGTTTGGCAGCAGTCTGCAGCCTGTGGCTAAATGTTGCTCAGTCAGTGAAGACTTTTCTCCTGGAGGGATTCCCTGTGCTTACTTGTGGCCGGACATGAGAGCAGAACTCAGCATTCAGAAAACATCCCTCCATCCATGACACCAGAGCCTTTTCATTTTCTCTTATCATCAGCGTCTCCTTTAACCCATAAAGACCCAGTACTACTTTTGTGGAAGTTCCCAAATGAATTTTTCCCTCTATTTAACCTTTTTTTAAACTTATTTATCACTATTTATTATTACATTATCCTCTGTATTTCACATTTTCCAGTGTAAATCATATATTTCCATATATTTCATTTCTTATATCTAATTTAGCTTATGAAAAATGAAAGTATATTCAAAGGTTTTTATATTAAAACCCAGGAAACTGAAAACAAAATGACCTCTTCAGTAAATCTATCATTAACTGAACATAAACCAAGTGTGTCCATCCACTATCACTGATCCAACTCCATGGGTTTTACTGGTGAATCAATGTTGCAGAACATGACGGTGTTTCCATGTTCACTACGGACCCCCTGAACATCCAAATGGGTCATATCTGATGAACATGAAAAGATGGATTTTAAACTGCATTTTACACCAATTATTTACATGCATTGATAAGATAAGTGGATCAACAGGTACTAAACAGTTTTGTTGTTTCTAATATTGCCAAGCGTCAGTGCCCTGCGTCAACTGTGTAAAGTGTAGGAATAAGTGTTTCTCAATCAATCCACCAGAGGGCGCAACTCTTACCATACTGGTTAAATACCACGAAGAAGAGTAAAGTTTTTGGAGAAGAAGAAAGTCAATAATAACAAACATGGCGATGACAGAGGAGGTTATACTATGTGGATATTAATGTTGATATTGATAGGGGTAGTTGTCATTAATGTGTCTGTAGTTTTTCACTAACTCACACACTCGCTCTTTGAAAAGTTCCACTATTTCTGGAAATGATTCTCTTCAAATCTCAACACTGCCTCCACGGTTCTCGGTGGTACTGCTCTGTATTCTCTGTCTGGGTACGCATCCACAAGCTCCTGGAAAACGGACAGAGCACTCCATCTGTATCTGTGTGCATCTTTAACGCAGACCATAAATGAGCCCTTAGATCAGTAGATGGCTTTGGTCAGCAGTAGGTGTTTGGGTGTTTGGGGGTTAATGTGGCATCAGACTGCTGACTGATGAAAGGGGACATGAAATCTTTATGTTCAACAAACTCCAAGTCATTTAACCATGTGGTGATGAATTCCTAATGGAGCAGTAAAGGAGATTACATTATTAGATATGAACTCCATCTGACGCAGCACATGAATTTAATTTCAGGAGAAAGATAAGCTGTAATGGAATATTTGTAAACCCACTGCTTGTAATCTTCTTGGTCCACTGCCTTGCTCTTCTGTTTCATATTTTTGCAGATTGCAAAGTTTAACAGTCTAATCTATCTAAAGGCAAAACAGATTCAGATTCAGACTACTTTATTAATCCCTGAAGGGCAATTCATTAGACACAGTCACCAGTGACCAAAAGCACTTACTGATTGAAAAAGTTTAATACCTATTGAACCACTGATGCTATTAATACTTTTAAATAATTTGGGTAAAATGCAGTTTCTCAGGTTTTCAGCAGCATCAGATGTGTATTTCTTTGACATTCAGAGGCTACATAGTGAACATGGAAACACTGTCATATTCTGCAGCAGTGATTCATCAATACAACCCCTGTAGTTTGACAAATGACAGCAGTTAGAGACACTTTTCAGTTAATGAAAAAGTGAGTTTTTGATATAATCATCACCTTTGACTTTTATAAACATGTACATGATCAGTGAATTAAATACAGAAAATACCTGTTTTTCACTGAAAAGCATTGAGGATAATATCACAATAAATACTGATATGATGAAATTCATTCACTCATTCACTTTCTGAACCCACTTTATCCTCACTAGGGTCACGGGGGTCACTGGAGCCTACTTATCCCAGCTACTTAAGGGTGAAGTGGGGTACACCCTGGACATGTCACCAGTTCATCACAGGGCTGAACGTATATAGGCAAACAATCACTCTCATATTCACACCTATTGGAAATGTATATTAATTAATTAACCTATCAGTGCATGTCTTTGGATGGTGGGCGGAGCCAGAGTACCTGGAGAGAACCAATGCAGACATGGTGAGAACATGCAAACTCCACACAGAAAGGTCCCACCCCCATCGACTGCTGTTGGAATCGAACCCAGGACCTTGTTGCTGTGGGGCACCAGTGCTATCCACTGTGATAGCATGAAATTTTGCTCAAAATTCATAATCCTCACTAGGGTCACTGGAGCCTATCCCAGCTACCTGTGCTATGGTTCACACCCATAGGCAATTTTAGGTTGACCAATTAACCTATCAGTGCATGTCTTTGGAGAGAGCCCACACAAACATGGGGAGAACATGCAAACTCCACACAGAAAGGTCTCTGGATGGCATCCAATCCAGGACCTTCTTGATGTAAGGCAACAGTACTAACCACTGCACCACCGTGTTGCCCCTACTTTGATTTTATCCAGCAATAAAATGTCTTTTGAAGATGGTTTATAGCCATGATCAGGATTAAACACCAACAGCTCAATGTGGATGATAAAAAGAACTATTTCTGAGGAACACACCACTTTCACATTCATGGTTCATTCCCATGTTTATCCATTTATTAAGGTGAAATCTGTCATCACGTTCCCACCTCTGGTCTGCGGCCCCTGTTGATGTACACACAGACAGGACTGTACGCTCCACTGCCACACATGAACAGATGGGTCCTGTTGTAAGGCTGCACTACTCGAATAAAGTTGCCACAGCCATGCTGGAAAATATAGGAAAACACATAGAAACATATAATAGATCAACAGGAGAGAAACCACAATAAAAAAAGCCCCTGATTTCATTCCAGTGTATATTGAAGCATCATTTAAGTATAAGACATTGTCTCTGATGAAGCTGAGGAATATTTATCTGGAAGGTTGTGTGCACACGTGTCAGTGCAGTGAATAAACTGCATGGAATGCAGTCATGGTAAATACCAAAATATCTTTCCTGACGTATCCTGTTTCATAAGAGTGAGTAATTCCAACGTGTCGTGATTGTGCCATCATAGGCTGCACAATCAAACAAGCCCATATCTCACTGCTGTGGTATTAAGGCCAGTGGAAAAACAGTGTCAGAGGAATATGTAATATATCTAGGTAAGGACTGCGGACCTGCCTCCATCTCTGCTTCCACTTCCAACACCCGGCAGCAGCAGGAGCTCTGGACTTAGTGGGCAATTAGGCCTGAGCTTGTGAAAAACAGAGTTAAGAGGAAGAAAGGAAGGAAAGAAAGAAGCGGGGAGGAGAAGAACACGTATCCAGGGAGCTGTCGGGAACTTGGCGATAGCTGCAGGAACGGCAGCTGCTGCAGCTCTGTTGAGAGCTATTGCTGAAATCCAAATGTGTTCTCGCTACCACACACCCGTTTCTGTTATGTGTTCTATCAGTCTTTATCTCTGTATGCCTCTTCCCTTAACATCTCATGTCACCCTCTTTGAACCCTACACACCCACTGAGTCTGGAGCCTGCACCCATATCTGATTTCACACAGCCATGTGTGTGTATATATATATATATATATATATATACATGTATATGCACCTACACATCAACACAGGTCAATGTGGTGAACACCGGTTGAGCAATCAGCAAATGGACTTAATCAACTGGTTTGATCTGCGTTTCCTCTTCAGTGTGTCTCTGCCACAAACAGAATTCCGTTACCCTCCTCAACTACAGATTCTATCAAAGAAGAGGCACTTACTATATGTACACAGATGGGGGAGAGTAACCATAACAGAAGCACAGGGACTGTGATTTCAATGAGGGACGTCTTTAGAAAGGAAAAGGGCAAAAAGAAAGAATTAAACATAATGCGGTAAGGAAGAAATTAAAGGAAAAGAGTTGGAAAAATTGAATAAAAAAAGTGGAAAAAATAATAAAAAGGCATTTTTAGACCAGAAACTGGCAGCAGTGCATGGGATGACAGAGGAGAGAGGGGCCACTGAGTGGCTCCACACAGCAATGGCTCACCCAAATATTTGTGGGAGCCTGTCTGCAGTGGGTGGACTATGAGTCAGAGCAGCACAAATCACTCATGAATGGAAACAGCTTCTTCTCCATTTCTGCAACAGCATGTTTTACAAAACCCTGGCTCTATACTTCAGATGCTGTCAGAAGAGATGGACAAATTGTAGTAGAAAAAAAATAGGCAGTGTTGGTGGCAATGTACTGTTGTTTTCAAATTTTGGCTTCTAGTCCAAGAAAATGTTATGTTAAGGAGGTTTCTCATTTGAAAAATAATTGGCAAATAAATAAGCATGCTCATGGGAACCCATTTATTCTATCCTCTGCTTCTGCTGTTCATATACTCTGCATTGCGGCGTCAATAGGAAACTCTGCATGTATGTGTTTCAGAACAACCCAATTAGAGAAAAACAGAAGCAGAGGAGGAATCACTCCTACTATGTCTTCATTAAATCTTGTTGAAGCTAACAAGCAGCGTTCAGAATCAGGGCATGTTATAAAATCTTCTTGTCAATGAGCTGCGTCCAATTTGTGAGCCTTGATTCTGTTTTATTTTTCTGTCCACGGCTTTCCTCCCACGCCTCATCTAACTGTGCCGATGCCAGGAGGACTCCAGGGCAGTCGATGACCCTGTAGACATCTGCTGCCTGCTACACATGTGGTTGGATCTGACACAAGCCCACAGATGGGAGAGGGAAATCTCAGGAGGCTGTGCACACACACTTCCGCTCTAGACTCAGTTAAAGGAACTGATCTGAGAACATCTGCCAAAACCTTTTAGCCTGAATATTAATTTTGTAATTTATTAGGTTAGTTATGGTTGACTAAACCTACAGTATGAGTTCTTATTAAGAGTTACCAATAATATTAGTCAAGATATGTGATGATGTAGTTACGTTTTACCAATTTGATTGATTTGCTTGCAATGTGCCATGCAAATAACAGTACTGATATTTGCAATTAATACTGGACTTGGTCAGGCTGTATGTTCAGGTCTAATTGTTATTTCAGAAGCTTTTTACATATTTACACAAAATGAAGAAAAAAAATTGGCCCAAACATGGAATAAAAATGACAATAAAACATGATCCCTGAGACAATCAATTGTATCTTTTTTATTTTTATTTTTTACTTGAAAATGATAAAATATATGAATTCAAGTCATACTATGGATGCAAAATAATAATATTATTATTAATAATAAATGTTAGTTTGTACATGTTATTCATTAGTTGCTTTTTCAGCTGTTCTTACCGTGGGGTCCTTTCCTGCCATTTGACATTCTTCTATTTTGCTGGTAGATGCAGGCCAAAACACCTGGTAGAAAAATACATAAATAAATGAGTAAAATGACAACATGACAGTTAGCGCATGGGGTTAAATCTAATACACCATAACAGATTCAGAAACACATACTGTGACATGAACATAAGACTACACAGACAGAAATCACAGGGAAATGTGTGGAAAATGAACAAAGCAAAAGTTTCTGTTTCCAAAGAAACTTTGAGCATAGATTAGTCAGTGTTCGCAGACAGCAGCCATGTGTGGAAAATGTGTGCATTTTCAAACCTGGGAGAGGTGCTTAAAGGTCTCGCTCAATGAATATATCAAGCAATTTACTTAGAAAAAAATGGATGCGTTGCAGTCCTCCCTGGGGAAACCTAAATGCTTTCCCATCTGTTTATGCACTTCACGCCTGTCAATTACACCGACGATAACTCCTTCACTGCATGCAGATCAGTGATCAGAGAGCTCAAGCATTTTTAGGGGTCTTTTGAATAACCCTAAAATTGCTGTGATCATCACAAATGTAGAGTAATTTGCATATCATTGGACAGATGATAACACCACTACAGCACTTTTATGAGGTGCCTTTTAGGTTTTTCCTTTGTGTAGTGACAGGAAAAAAAATACCACAGTATGTGCCAGCGTTGCATTAGAACATCTAATTTATTCCAGGGTCTAATCATAGACCTCTACTGACCTTGAGTGTGCCATGAGTGATATTGTTGATGTCCATGGAGAGGACATGGTCCTTGCAGCCCACATACATCCTGTCCTGGTCCTCATCCATCTGCAGGATCCTGTAGTCCATGGCTTTGTCTGATATACTGTAGTGTTCAAAAGACTGAGAGGCCTGCAGCTCTGAGATAGAGACACACAGCAGAGAGAAAAATGCTAAGAAAACATTTCTCCAAAGAAAAACCAAATTACAGTTTGGTCCGGTCTAACCTGCAAAATGAAATGCAAGAATAACAACTCAACACTTATGCACATTCATCTCAAATTTAAGATCTCTAAATCATGTTTTCTTGCATGAGCCCATGAGTGTTAGCAAAGATGTCTAAAGAAAACTTAATAAGACCAGATTATTATTTTTAGGATTTAGATACTGGTTTATATGTTCCTTAGTGGCTTACTGGACTACAGTACAGACTTTTATTATGATGTACTTCAAATAGCAGAAAGTTTAGAATTCACGGCTACCTTTTGAGGTGTATTTCATGAACAGATGTTTCTCTAGTGCGTTATAATATATTATCGTTATTGTCACTGATACTTGTTCCTTCACTTGATGTTCAGTAAGAAGCTGTGATCCTCAAACAAGTTCAGAAAGATACGATATAAACTTCATGGAAAACTCTTCCTGCAAGATCTCCTCTGCTCATTAAAGCTCACATTGTTCACACACATGGAGTAAACATTCTCAGTTATTTTCAGCCTATTTGCTCCAGAGATAGAGAACTCTCAACCATACCATCAAAGACCTCTACTGTCGAAGCCAAACTCATGCATATTTATCACTTTTTCAATCTGCAGTGAAAGCAGGGGGTGTGTGGAAGTGGGGGCCAATGTAGATCTACACCATTCTTTTCCTCCCCTTCATTGACCCTCTCTGAGCTCTCTTTGTATTCACTCCTCTAATCAACAAACAGGTTGCCTGTGCTTTGCTTTAGTGCCTTGGGCTAAAGTCACATTTTCGTTATTGTGTGACATACGCTTTTGAGGCTGGAGCCTTTTATCTTCAAGAAAAGTAGCTTTTCTTTGCCACTTTCCACTCTGATCATAGGCAGTTGTTTGGTGCGTCCGCTGTGTAAAGCCTGGAGTGTTTAACTTTAACGAAAGACAAGTTAACCACTTCAGTCATAAGTGACTTTCCCACGGCTTTTCACTGTCTACAACCCCGTGTTTAGGTACAACTCTATATATGGTTAATGTCTTAGAGTGAGAGTAGGGTATTTTTGAACATTGTATCATCCACATTAAGAGTCTGGCAACTAATAAAGAACATACACACATATGACTCTGTTGTATGAGAAACTACATGAAAAGTGCAAGTGTTCTGTCAAGCAGGTGCACATTTAATAAAGAGAAATACAGATTGCATCATCCTCCTGCTTCAAAGCCACGGAGATAGCATCACAGATAGATAGCATCACAGAAAATCCAATGCAGAGGCAATATTATCCTAATGCAGAAGAGACTCAAGACGTTAAACACCATGCTCTGCCAAAGAGCTGGAAGAGAGGTGAGCCACTTAGGGTGAAACAGTGACTAAGAGCTAATTAAAAACATTCAGGGCTCTAAATTCTGCCAAAGAAATCCATTTTATATATCTTCTTAAAATAACTCCTTGGAGGTGATTCAAGCGAACCTTTTAGACTGCAATAGTGTACCGCATTCTTACACTTAGAGGCACGTTTTCATTTAAAGCTGATACTTTTCCTGGAGTAGAAGGTGACAGCAGCCATTAAACATTCATCTGTTTACTGTGGACAAGTCTGAGCAAGAGTTTTAGTTTTACAGCCTTACATTATAGCCTATACAGGCAGAAATAATGTCTGTGGTTGAGTTAAACCTCATCAGCTGAGGGATACAGAACCACAACTTTTTTAGTATTGAAACTTTAGGCTGAAGCTTCAATACAAAAAAATGCAATGGGTGAAAGAGGAGGCAAATGATAAAAAAAAAGAAAAGTTGAAGATTATTTCTGAAGGGATGAAGTGAAATTCGGTTAAACGAATGAAAATACCCCACTTCTTCTTACTGAAATGTGACAGTAGTGACAGTTGATAAAAATTGGAAGAAATTAGGTCCAGGGTTTGCAGTTAAAAATCTCTTAAACAGCCACCTCAACCACCACACTGACTTCCAAGTCTGCAATTTGTGCATACCAAACACTTTCCACAACACATTCAGTACGCAATTACATTTCTTTTCTAAAAACGGCCCCATAACATAATCTGCAAGAGAAAGAGGCTGCTGCCGATACTGTAGTAGAGGTGAATTCAACTGTTGTGTACCAGTGCAATGATCTATAAATTCCCACATTTCTAATTTACAAAATGCTCTGCTGCCTTTTAAGAAACTGCAATGACCTTTAACATTACCCACTGTTTTATCATGTCAATATTATAGTACACCACCCATATTATCAGCTTTCCTCCCAATAACATCCCACAAGAAACCTTCCACAAGGGGAACAAATTGTTCAGAGAGGTGTGGTGTGGGGTGAAATAACTATTGAATATTATGGTGAACTCTGTATTGCTTTCTCAATGGGGGGAAATGGGACACTTTCATGTTCCCTTGTGAGGGTTGAAGGCCAGTTAAGCCTGGTGCTGAGATGGGACCCAGCAGGGGTGTGTCACATGGACCCGGACTATTGACTGAGAGACAAACTGAAACCGTCTGGAGCCCACATACCTCTGGATCCAGTATCTGCTCTGCTTTCAATCTCTTACAAACATATGAGTCATACCTCCACTGCTACGGCATTGTAGTCCAACATCAAAAGTTTATAGAGCCAGATGGTGCACCTGCTCCATCTGGGAGAGGGAGGGCGACTACGAACAATCGTCAAGGATTTTCACAGTCAGGCAACATATCCAGTGAGCCCATGTGTTTACAGAGTCTGTGCCAGTTCATAACCTCCACATGCTGTTATCATAGACTCAGGTTAGTACTTGTACGTGCTTATTTCCTCAGCGGCATCTTATTGCGTTTGTTGACAGCACAATGCTTACAGCTGCGACACAATTTCAAAATTATACACCAGGAAAGAAAATGCACAACAAACATCGAAGAGAACTATTTTGATGAAGAAATTCTTGTGACAACATGTGGTTTGTTAGTCATGACTTTATATGCATTCCATATTGTTGAAGTCACCCCAACTCCCCCATGAGGGAAGAGTGTCAAAGCTGTTTGTGAAGTTCATTACTCAGGCATTGAGCAGTGTGTTATTGAACTTATTGTTAAACTGTTGGTTTTGTTGATGGACAAAATAACGGATAATAGGCTTGATGAAAAAGATATGGGGAATTGTATTTCATGCAGATGCAGAGGCTTGCTGGAGCAGGAAAAGCTGAGGTAATGTGGCTAGTAAATGTCTTACTCTGTGATGTCGTGCTGCTATTGTTATTGTAGCTTATGAAAGAGAAACATATGCATTTTAAAGAACACGTAAGAAAAGAGACAGGAAGGAAGGTCTGAGCATTTGAGCAGTTGGTGGGTTTTCTATTATGTATGTGAGTAGGAGGTCCGTGGGCCTCGCAGCAGTCCCCGGGGCCTTTGACTTTGAGCTGTGACCCATGGTGGCCCATCGGTTAGGTGGCAGACCAATACTGATTCAATCCACACTGATTCATGTGACGGACAGCGGGGTTAGCAGGAAAGGGCAAGGTGCCGACTGGAGGGCTGAGTCTTTCTCTGTCTTTGATGTGGTTTATTTGGTGGTGAGTGGTCAAGCGGAAGCAGCACAAAAGCCTTTTGTCAGGTCAAGAAATGACAGCAGTCATTCAATATTAAACAGCAGGTTGCTTTTTTTTGTTATGGTGCTACTCCTGATAAATTGGAGGAGCAGCTTTAATACACATCAGTGAAGTGACCTAGAAGATTGAAGTCATCATTACTTAAACAATATAAAACAACATACACGAAGGTCAGTGAATCAATTGAAGGAGTAGTTCTACAACTGAATGTGTTGTGGGACTAGTAAATGTCATGTAAGATAATTGATGGACACGATTCATCCATAAGCATAAGCTTTGAGGTAACGACGCAAACAGACTAACAAGTCCCACAGAGTAAAAAAAGAACATCCTCTTTTATTTGATTGTGGTGAATGAAACACCAAGTAGAAATAGAAAGGATTGTGGGACCTGTCATTGTGACCCTGTTTGTATGGATGCAATTAAAGGCAGTGAAAACAGGACAGTTTTTCCCCTGGTGTGATTATATGGCCAGGAGAGGAAGAGCAACAACCGCAAGGAGGCTTCCCTCAGGTTTTCAGCCTGTAAGACTTCCTGACAGGCTGAGCCTCGGAAATTATTTGCATGATCAAATAACCTAGTTTTATAGCAATGCCTCCAGCAGTAAACAGTGCTTCAGTGGTTCTGGTGTGTGATGTCCGTACAAGGATTGTTTTGTTGCAATGCAGCATCATAAAAATTAGAGATTCACAGTGGCTGGAAAGTATGTGGGATCTTTATGAGAGAGGCGACTGTAGTTTTGGATTGTAGTTTGGAGCTGAAGCCAATTCACTGAGTTTGCATCAGTTCAACAGCTGAAAGATTTCTTCCTCCAGTTTCATGTGAGATATTAAGAGGTGATTAAACAAGAAGAATAACAAGGCAGCATCCTGATTTATTTTGAAGGCAAATGTGGTCAAAGAGGTTGAGACACAAAAACACAGCTGTTGTCATTGTCCTTACTGTTTATTATATAAGGCCACATGAAGATCCGTGTGTTGAGTTTCAAACTATGCAAAAACATGCACTTGTGTTTTTCCACTTATTGCACAAACTAAACATTAGTTTAGTCCTTGCCAGGCAGAAGTTAACAGCTTTTACCAAATTAACTGTGTGTGTGTGTGTGTGTGTGAGTTTTGAGCATTCCCACTGTCTGAACACAAGCCAAAGGTCTCTGCACCTAATTAACACTTCAGGAACGGACATTGAGCCAATTACAAACCAGTCTTAATGTCCCAGATGCAAATCAGCCCTCATCAGTTGGCTCACTACCTGAAAGGCCAGCATGAATAAATTAACTCCATGCTAATGAGGCTAGCTCTTCACAGAGTTCAAGAACAACCTGATCTGCCGTTGTCAGGGGCAGCCAATGGGAGGACCCCAGTCACCCATCTTGATAAATATTGAAACACAGGCTTATACCGCCTCCTTCAATCTATCTTTCCTAACAAGATGGAGTGGGTTTCAGCACGAGGGCCTGACTTCAAACCTTGTGCCAAATACCATCGCTCCTTGTCCGAACAATGTTAAGAGCTCTTTGGTTGTGTTCTGGATGACTGCGCTTACCTAACACAGAGCTGGACCACTCACACATACTACACCAGTAAAAGACTCTATCCCAGCAACTGACAGCCCGCTTTAGGGAGAAAAATGGCTGTTGCCTGAACAGGAAGGCCATCCATCCATCTCCTGAGAGCCCTACCCTAATGGTATACAGTGTGCTCGGTGGCGTATACATGTGGCAGAGGGGAAGTTGAGGTGTCATTCCAAAAACCATAAAGAGACCACCCAGGATGTCCTGTACTGGCTGACAGAGTCGTCCGATTGTCTGTCCAACAGACATACTCCACATTCCCAGGCAGGCTGCACTCACCACTCAAAATACAAACAGCATGCACAAACCTACTGTACTGCAACTACTTGTCATGGACAGAAGCCAGTGTTGGCCTCAGAGAGGAACATTTTATATCTACTGCATCTCATTAATTTTCCAATTGTTGTCTGTCACCAATTATCTATATCCAGACATCCGTAATGTGAATCATATGGCTGCACAGAATGCCTGAGCTCTTATGCATGGCTTCCCAAAGCAGACGCCATATCTAAATATGATATGTGAGCTCGGAGTATATTTTCTCCCTTGACTGTATATGTGTGTGTGTGTGTGTGTTCGTGCAGAGTGATGTTATCCAGCACTGGTTTCACTGCACAGTTGACCTGCTAAGATGTTGGTTAATATTCCCTGTAGGAGCTGAAACCTGAGCTGACAACCTGTCAATCATGCACGCTCATCTGCCAACTAGTTTGCGTTCCCAATGCCCCAATTAGCACCTGGCCTCCCCTTCACATGTCACCAACAGTAACTCCCTCTCCCACTTACGCAGACCCATAGCTTTACCGCCAGCCCTGACCCTTTACCTGCCCACACCAGGAGCCAAGTTACCCCTCACCCCCGTCAGCCAATAAATCTGTGATTTTACTGTGAGGGAGACTTTCATGGAGACTCCAGGGCCAAGACAGGCTTGCAGGAGATATGGGTCAGATGATTTGCAGAGCTGATATGTTTACTAGTCAAGAAGGGCAGCCACAGGAAAATGAGGGAAAAAACGGAACCAGCTGGGACCACTCCTGCTGCCATCGTAAAGGATCATGCTGTGCCATATTAAAATGTCATGTTTCTTCAGTGACATAATGTCACTAAGGCCAATAAGTAATTCCTGTGTTGTAGAACAGAGGTAATTTTACCTCTAAGAGGACAATGTCAAATTCACCTGTTGACTTTTTTGCACATAAATGCAATGTACGACGTATATAAATCAATGATAATGTTGTCCTTTAAGTTTATACATAAATCACATACTGTACATTATATGGATACACACTTTTGCCCATAAAATTGGAATAATTTGGTTTTCAGACACAGTTCTCTTTTTATTCCTTTTTTAATCACCTTTGTTTCAGGTGCAACACCAGTTAAACTTTATCTGTCAAGAATAAATCACATTGTTACAATCATTTCATGTGAAGAGGTAAAAATATTTTATTACAACTTCACGGGCAACAGTGCATGATTATATAAGATCATGATATTTAAAACTACTTAAAGAATAACTTAGGCACTGCATGTATATACATATATTTTTTGTGATACATAAAGTTGTCTCTGTTTCTAATAGATTTCACATGTAGTTTGCACATAATATACATTACACAGATTTATTCTCACTATGTATGAAAATTCTATATTTATACACAAGTTATATTTGTATGTGGATGCATTTTTGGATAAAAAGACTGGTTTATAATCTTTTTGAGGCAAATACTTAAAGATCTATTCAAGTCTTAAAATATTTCTAATAAATAACAATAACAATAATAGATTTTATTTATAACACATTTCTCATTCAAAGACTCTCAGAGTGCTACAGCACAAAACAACAGATTAAAAAAATATCAAAACATCAACAATTATGTGCTTTCTTAAATAGATACGATTTCAGTTTATCTTTAAAAGAGTCCAGGCTCTGGGTTTCTCTCAGCTCCAAAGGGAGGGACTAAGGGATAGCGCATAATGTTTAGCCTTCACTAGCTAAAAAAATCATACAATAAACAGTAAGATAAAGTCTGACAGGCTAGCATCAACATTAAGAAACATCTTCAAGTTCAGTTCAGTTGTAAAATGTATAAGAACAGGTCATTGATTGGCATTAGTAATGCTAAGTTTTATCTCAGCAGGTTTCCTTTTGCCCTTGGTTATCCTTGAAGAGATACTGCCTTTGTCCATATTGACGTCCATTGATTTCCTTTCAACACATTGTGGAGGTGGAATAATAAAACATTCAACAGGGCTAACAAGGTCAGGTACAGACTGTTGAAATACAAAGACAAGCAGAGAAAGGCAGACTGACAGAGGAGCTGTCAAACATCTCACATGCTGTCAGCCCCGGGACACCACAAGCTGCTCATGACACACGCTAACCTTCCTGCCCAAAATATACTGCAATTATATGGACATCTAAAGGCACGCGGCTGAGGAAATCAGATATGAACAAAGTGAAACAACCCTCTGTGTATGATGCATTCACAGAGAACACACACATACATGCAACGCTAACTTATAGCTATTTGTAGCGTGTCTCTGTAAGGCCTCGCCAACAGTCTTGACAGGCCTATGCTTTGCACTGCCAGGAATTCTCCATAATCACAGAGCAATCACTGATGGTACTTCACAGCCTTTATTATGTTTACCACAGGAAAGCATAAATGCATCTATAGTACTAATGTGCAGGTCTAATATAAAACAAGGGCAGGAAGTGGCGTTACAGCAGTTGAAAATACAGAACTGAAACAACCAGAAATATATGTCATGGCCTGTTTCTGACTTTTATTACCCTTTGACCTTTTGATAACCCAAAAAGATATCACAGCCAACTTAAATCTGGTGCCCTGCTTCACTGGATTAATGTTCAATAACAATAAGATCCTTTAAAAAGTGGAGAAAGAAGAGCTGGTTTAGTCTGAGCTGTTAGAAACCCCGGGCAAAAAGAAGAACGTATGCATCCAATTTTTCTTCTGTACTATGAAATTACATGTAAATCTAAGACATTACCTCATAAGAAGTTTATGTAACATCAGACTACCTAGGCAGATCTCCTTTTGAGAGAATCCATTCAGCCAAAACAGCTTAACTTCATAACTTTATGCAGCTCACAAGGCTGGGAAACCACATGGCATTAGCTGCGAATCAGCAGAAAGTGTTGCCACTGAAATGCAATCAAGCCAAGGAATGCACATTCAAGGACTTACCCGTAACACAGACTTACTGTCAGCCCGGCACTCCTGCAAAACCTCTCCACCAAGTAAACATCCTTAACAGACTGACATCAACCTCTAGTGTATGAACAGTATCATTTCTATATGAATAATGAGGGGTGAGTGGAGGCAGTAATGAGGCATGATAAAAGTGAAGGGTAATACATGGAAGCAGAGGGATCCACTGTATCCGCTCTCTGAAGTCTGGTTCCTGATCTTTACACCTGGTTCTGTTCAGGCGGTCGTGCTGTGATTGAGGCCCATGTGACTCATTCCAGTGTGAGGGAGCACTCATTAAACTACACACATCAAATTAATCAATCTCTCATATATCTCAGCCAGGCTCTCAGCCAAAACATATGTGTCCAGAATACACATTATCTGCACAAAGCACGTCCTGGCTCATTCACTTTTAAATAAACATCTTTCATTGTTTGACGTACAGTACATACTGTGTACTATATGAGTTAGTGTTGTACTGAATATTGGAGGTTTGCCAGAGCGGGGTGAGAGCACTGATGAGGTTAAATGATCCTGATCATAAACACAGACCCCTGTTTCAACTGCCTACCAGCAGAATAAAAGAGATTGAATTTTTGATCCTACTATTCCTGGAATGGTGTTTTGGAAAAACTAATACAGTAGCAAATTCAGCAGCAAAAATATCAAACATATTGACCTGCTCAAGAAATAGTTTTTTAGTTTATTTACACATATACAAAATAAGAGTAAATTGTCCTTATTTGAAAGTATATGACGGGATAATCATTGTAGAAAAACACACATTTTGAAAAAATACAGTGTCCTAATAGCTGTTTGATAATGTTAAAAATGAAAACAAGAAAAGTTCTTAATATGACAAAACACTATTTTACCATTGACAGAATTCTGAGTAAATTTGAGAAGACTAACAATATAATGTGTATTAATAACAAATCCTTTAATTCTTAATACATTAAACTAATGAAAGATTAGAATCCAAACAGACACTTCTCAGTCTGCTTTTATAGAAAGTAAAAGCTCTGTTCTGAAAGACACTCCAGACAGTTTCACAGTGAGTATATGTTTAACTAAGTCTATCACATCAGTTTATCATAAATCACCAGCCATGTTGGTAAAGCTCCAAAAAGTGACAAAACCAAGGGAGCCAACATGCACATTGGTGAAAAAATATGCTAAAAGTCATTTCAAATTTTTATGAGGAGAGAAAACAAATCATGAAGTTAATGTTTAAAAGTGTTTTCATAATCCAGAACTTATATCTGAATGTTCCCCATTCTGTGCACACCATGAGCTTAACTGTTGCATTTTAATCAATAAACTAATAGCATGTCTTTAATAAAATAATTGAAGCGATATGCAAAGCATATGCAGAACTGTAATTACCTTTTATCACACAGGTTTCCCAAAATAGTTTGGTAAGTGAGGGGTCTGTGTTTATTATCCGAGACACTGAAGAGAAAGGCAGCGTTTGAGGGTTTATTATTGGGGTTAGCTGCATTTTTCAATGTTTATTATGTGGCTTTAATTGTGGTCTGGCTGCATTTGCCTCTAAAACGCGAGAGTACACAGAGCCAGTGAGAGGAATGTCAGAGACGGCAACTTCTCTGCAGGACGTGAGGCTACGCTGAACCTGCCTTACCCCTGGATAGGATTTCACTAGTGACACGAGGAGGAAAATGGGGAGGATGTTTCAGTGTCCAGATCTATGCACAACTCAAGTGTGTCACTCAATGGTTTATTTTTTTTTTTTAGTTCCATCCAGATCTTAATAATTAACAGGAGTTTACATCTGGGAGCGGAGGAATCCACCCTTTCAGGCTAACCTTTTGGCCACTCTGCAGGTGCCAGACCACCTGCGCCTCTCTCTCCTCTGGGATGCCATTTTTCTAGTCGTCCTCTCTTGAATTATCTGTCTAGCTGTTTTGGAAGGAGCCCAGACTCCCTGAATTCTTCCCTTCGTGAGGACTTCCAGTGTTTATGGGAGAAATGAGCCTCCACCTCGTGCCTCTCATGACTCTCTACATCTGGTTCTCACCCATGATGAACTTTGCCCTGCATCCAAGAGGGACGTATAACCTTCACAGTCTTCAGTTTAAGATGAGTGACTCAGAAACAATAGGGCATCAATTTATAACTTCCTATCTGAATCTGAATCACAGCTGGAATGTAAATTTACACCTCAGGCTTCCTCAGCTTTGAATAAACATTTTCCTACTTTTCAACTCCTCTTCCACTGATCTTTCCTCATAAATTGTACATAAAAACACACATTTACTTCATCATTTATAAACACTCATTAAGAACAGAGACCAGGTCCTCTTTAAGAATCGGTGCACTGCAGACACTGAAGCCAAACTCTCCATTTATGGTCCTCCCTGCAGTGAACCACAATTGCAGAAAGTGCACACATCAAATCAATCCACACTGAAGGAGAATTGAGTGTTCCAGGATTACAGAGACTGGCCCATTTTCAACATTACCACCTTTGCCCTTTTAAGATGACTATTTGGAAATGCTTAGGAACAGGGAGTGTGTGCATAATTTGACATGCATGGTCAAATGCAAAGAAAGTGGGGTTTTTCCATTTATGCAGCCATTATTTTGGCTTATTTTAATCTAACTGTCATATGTAACTATTCACACTATCTGCAGAATAGAAGCAGACTGAGTCCTGAGTGCAGAAGTAGTTAGACAGAAACAATAATATGAGAAACCTGAAAGCGTGAAAGGAAAACACAGACTGAGGCTAAAATAGGCTAAAATAAATGTAGGAAAATATATAAAGAGGAAATACTTGTTTTTAGGTGTTGCTTCAGACAAACAAGATAAGAGAAAGCAAAACTCCACCTGTTTCTGTCTCACACTATAAGGCTTTACTAACTGTCAGAAATGTAAAAACATCACTGACAGACAGTCTCAGCTGCTCTGTGCTGCCTAATCCACAGTGAGAGGTAGTGAAAGGTGATCAAACATCTCCTTCAACCCCTGCACACTATCCGGCCACTGAGAAAAGGTTACTGCACCACTCCCAGTGCAGCGGCATGACGGATCAGGCTGCTCATCCACACTGACTCACGCAAGCACGCACAGTCATACAACATGTTTCAGCTTTTCATTTCAAGGGAACATGAAAAATTTATAAAATAATCTATGTCAAAGAAATTAAATAAAATAAGAGAATCAAAACCAGAGGCAGCAACAATGCCCACAGGCCTGCACTATGCAGGACTATGATTAAAGTTTAACTAGGAACAGAGTCAGGGTAGTTCTGTGGAGCAGTGCCACCTCCTGCAGAGGTTTCACTTTTTATAGGCACACAAAAGGATGACGGATGGTCATGGATCATCTAGAAATGAGGCTTCAGAGCTGGTATACTGTATGTTTGTGATTGAGTAGATACTGTTGTTGGAACATTCACATACAGTAATCTTGTCTGAAACACAGAGAGGTTGTACAAGATCAACAAAGTATGCGCAAAGCAAACTGTTTCATAATGACGCTGCCTCCAGCTATCCTTGATGATCACACATTTGTTCAACATTAACAGACTAAACACGTGGCATGAATGTGTCCTCATTACATCCTTAAAAAAATACAAGCACACAAGGGCAAATATGATCTTTTGCTTGTTTTCAAGAACACATAGTGTGTTTGTTGTTGTTTTTCTTACCTTCGAAGGAAAGGAAAACTCTTGGCAGAGGCTGTGGGAGGCTGGAGACCCCAGTGGAGAGTAAAAGGAGAGCCAGGAGGGACAGCGCCATGGCGAACACCAGAGGTGGCCTGGCCAACCCCTCCGGCCTGCCCATGATCCACCGCTCGGCAACCACCACCAGTCAACACTACCTGACAAGGACATTCAGAGAGAAAATCAAGGATGAATAGGTTCTTCGTTTGAGAAATCATCTGAGTGTAACATAACAACACAACAAAACCACAATGATCTTATTAAACTCCCCACTGTCAACTGTAATTTAGCCCAGTTAAGTCCACAATATTTGGGCTTAAAGATGTTTGATTTGTGTGTTAACAAAGACACTATTACAGACAGGAGTGTACGCTGTGACATGAAGAGAATTCTGAGGGACGTGTATTCACATAAAATGGTTTGTCATCTGATCTGTAACTGCATAACAACATAGTGAAGAATATTTACATGTAAATTATAAGTCTGAGTGGTGAAGAGATGCTGCCCAATAAAATAAACTTGCCGAATGAAGACACAGATGGGAACCTAAGATGTCACTTAAATCCCATTACTTACTATATCCTTGCAGATATATCTCCCTTAATTATGAATGAGTTAAATCTGCACAAA
>JAPTMW010000005.1:19935029-19945832 GCA_029822955.1 Ostorhinchus angustatus
AGACAAACAAAGCCTTGGGATGTTGCAGGGTGTTGAAACTCTAAAGCATCTTGATGCTGTAAATGTGCAAAGTGGGGACAAGGACATTAGTTTATGATCCCTCAAGAGAATACACACATGATGTACAAATCAGACTTTATACAGAAATGAGAGCAAAAGTAAAGTTTATGGTTGCTGTATGACTCCCAGGGGCCCTGTACACTTCTTCGCACTCAGTTTGACACCAAGAACACGATGGGGCAGGCAGTGTCCTTCCACTGACAAACACACTAGTACACATAGATCTATGGGGAAAAAAAACACACTTTTATTGATTTTGACTTACGGTTTTCTGAGATGACCACAATAAAACAGCAGTGTTTCCCTTCTCTAATTGTACAAATGTGTTGGAGAATTAAATGTTCAAGTGATTTAACTTACAGTTCTCTGTTTGAGCCCTGGACCACCTGCTACTGCAGTATCACTTACCACTGATCACAGAGTTCAACAGAAGCAACACTGAGTATCAACAAACATTCATTTTCTAAAATTGAATGCTTCACTTTGTTTACAAGATGGATTACTACCCACAGGTCCACCTCTCATGGCTTGGCTGATTACTTATTACTCATAAAGGCAGGATTTTATTTCATGGAGTACCACAAGGGTTTGTGTTTGGCCTGGAAACACTTACAATCTGTGCTCAAAATTGAAAAAGCTTCACAGGAATTCTGGCTAAAGCTTTGTGCAGCTGTTAATTGTATATCAAACTGTTATGAAAGCATTATAGTATTACACTACTGTGAAGAAAGAAAAAAATGGCTTTTTGGTTTTGTGACAGTGTGTTGAAGATTGTTAAGCTTTCGGTTAAATGCAGGGGTCATAACATTTCATCAGCAGGTTATGCATATATTTTTCATGCATCTTTTAAAACAAAAATTGATAATCGATCTTCTGATAGTTTTTAATAAAATAGCTTTGATTGATGTGAGATCATTTTTTGTCAATGCAGACATTTTGAGTTAAAACATTTGACGTCAGCAATTGTATTTAATTAAAATTCTATCTTTCTTTGTTTAAGCTTTGCTCCTTCAGCTATTGGGTAAAATATCTGATTGTTAAGATGAGACATGCTGTACAGCTATACAGTATGTACCGCCTCGTCAATAAATGTCACTTTTTTGTAGTCTTTTGAGAGTTTTTATTTGTTTGAATACCTGCTGCTGGTGGAATCAAGAACATAAGTGAAAAAAATGATATTGTATTATAGTGTATTGAGTCCATCCACACTTTAAAAATAACAAAGTTGACACAATTTTCTACGACACACGGTTTCCCCTAGCTTGACTGGACATGACGCAACTAGGTCAGAACACAAATTTAAATCAGTGCACATGCAAACCTTCCATATTGAACCTTAAAAACAATTGCATGTACAGTGGATGTTATCTATAACCTCTCTGTATAACTATAGTACTGTATGTATAGTCCTGGAAACACTGACAGCATCAATATGGCATTCTCCAATTAAACAGAGATAAGTACATTTTCCCATTGAGGACATCATGCAGACATAGCAGTGTTATTTATCACTCATACCCTGTTATTATCAGGCTTTCATGGGCTGTCCGAGACTCTCCTTTGAGACCCCTCCACCTGTGGCTTGAGCTCACTAAGCGACCCGGGGAGATGTGTTGAAACACAGCATACCAGAACTCCCATGTGAACCCTGCACCACTACATAACAATGTCTGATAAGAACTGGGTTGGATAGGAGAGCATTATCCTCTATCCCACGACTTGCCAACATTTTCCCATTCCCTTATCAAACACTGCGTTTTGCTCTGCTGATCCATTTTGGGGAAATGCAGAGAAATGTTCCAGGAAAGGGACTGATGTGATATGTATACTGGCTTCAGACAGGATAAAACAACATAAAGATACAAGGTTTTGACTTGAAAATTAGCATTATTTAAGGGTGTGACTTTAAATCTGTCAGAAAAATAATTATCCATAATGGTGTTGCTTTTGCTTCATGCATGATTCACAGTTTTTCCTGACACTCTCCCAGCTGTTGATATGTTTGTGAAACACTGTAGTGATTTATGAAAGCCAGAGAGAGAGCAGTAAGGCTGTTCTGAGCCGGCGGTCTGCCCTCATTCAAGCTGTGTAATTGGCTCTCCAATACTCCAGTATCCCACTCTCCGACTAACACATCCCACAGCTCTCTATCTATCTATCCACCCATTGATCCAACCTCTCTGCAGCTTCATCTCTCTGCAAGGCTCATCTACTAATGTGCTCAACATTTCAAACATTAGAACAACAGGGCTGCACAATGACTACAGTGTGTTTGGAGTTTCAGCTTCATGAACTGCTATAAGTTGCAACCTTGGGTAGTTAGTTAGACTTCAGCTTCCACTGTCACTTTCACTGGTATTAGAAACTAAGTACATCTAAGCAACTCATTTAACACGCTACCACTGTCATAATATTGCTTTAAGGTCAGATGTTGATGACCTCAGTCTGTTTATAGCTGCAGCTCATAAATCTAAATGGCCTCCCATAATGCAGTGATACATCTGGAGTTTTGAGGCAAAGCCTTCATCCTATGGTTTATTCTTATTTGAAGTAAGAGCGATTTGCCTGATTAAAAACAGTTTGCCGTTTATGACAGCTAAAATATTCCATGTGTACATATAATGTAAACAAACATCAAAGAAAACATTACTTTGCCAGAGGAACGGTTTTAATAATATGCCGTGGTATTTGATAGATAATAATCCTGCATTATTTTCTCGCAATATCTGGAGAAAACAGCAAGTCATACTGCAAATCATGTGACAGGCCATCTGCACAAACTCCGATAAGTTTTCAGAGGTTTTATTATTGCATGTTCGTTAAACCACACAAAGATGGTATTCAGTTGTGACACATTGCGGCATCTTTTTGGGCCCTCTCTGCCAATAGAGTGAGTTTTGAAGCATAAAAATATGTCTGACAGCTGCAGAAGAAACATATGCAGCTGATAAGCTTGAGGGAAAGCAGCAGGATGTTCAGCTGGGGGTGATCACAAAATATTGCTACCAGTTAAGACACATTCCAGTTTTGACAAGATGCAGTTCTAATTAAGCCACCTCAAAGAAAAACACACCCATAGAAGAAAAACCAAATTAGAAATGTCACATTCTCTTCTTTGTGTCCCACAGCAGCCCAGAGCATACCAAAAAAATAACACTGTAATTAGTTCAAGGGCTCCTCAAGAAGCATTTTCAAGGTGCATGAATGTGTAATTCATACTGGTAACAAAACAGTAATATTACAAATACTATGAGTTATATTCTTATGAACACAGCTTGTCATTAACTGCACAAGTCAGTAACAACTGACATCATCTGAAGTGACTCTTGAGTGAAGAGACAAGGAAGAATCAAGTTTGCAAATGCTGCCACCTAGTGATTTTACTTGATTGACCTTATGTGTTTTTAGAGAAAACAAGCTAAATACACTTTACATTGCAATACACTTGAGTTCAAACTGTGTTAGTTTCATAACCTACTTGTAATAATCAGATTATTCAAAAATATGGAATTTTCCATGTATATATGGTGTTTACTGCAGATTATATTCCCTGTTATTGCATATCATACTCTTATGTTGATTAATACAAATTGCAAGTGATCTGATACAGTGCAAATATGATGACTGAACAGAGATATAATATTCCATGATCCGGTTGAATTTAAGCTTTGTGTAAAAAGATGAAGCTTCATATCAAGATGCACTGAGCAGCTGTTCTGTTATCAGCCACTTGGTGATGCTCTCTCAACACCACTATGCTCTTGAGAGTTATGCATGGCATTTAGGCAAAAATACACTATATAAATAAAACAGTACAGACCCATTTCTCATCCAGCAAGTAACCTAAGGTAAAAGGCTCATTTTTCTCGTGAAACCTATATGTCAAAATCACAGACGATTAGACGGCGATAAAGAGAATCTGCTAAAAAAAAAAACCCAAAAAAATACATTTTTAAAAAAGGAGGGCTTTAAGACAAGACAAGATAATTAAGATGTAGAGTCAGAATGTCTGGAATTACATGATATCTTGCATATTTTAGACATTCAGTGTAGATATAGATAAATTAATAGACTCTGGGTGTAATGGATTATAACCTTGGTTTGCAAATCTTGCAACTGTTCCCTAAGTTTTGATGTTGGAAACTAGCTGAGGTATCAAATGTGTAAAAGTGCAGAGCTACTCAGCAGTTATGCAAATGGAAGGAAGGGTACAACATCTGCTTTTAGTCCATCATTACAGTCCATCTGCATTAAGCAAGAACAACTGAGCTTCTTGTAATAAATTAAATCAGTGGAAGTTTTATAAGCGCTTCTCCTCTTACGCTCTGTTACAGTGACTTTTACGCTTCATAACAGCCATGCATAATGAAAACAAGGAGGAATTAAACAAGTGATTGCAATGGAGGAAATATATTCTGTCATATAATATATTCAACGCAGAGGTTTTCATTTTGGGAAGGTTTTAATGAAGCTCAATGCTGTCAGACTTGATGATATAAAATAACCATAGCTGATATTCTTTTAACATCACGTCTTCTTTTACGCTCTGCCAACAAGTGTCCAGAAACATTCCAAATTTCATCATTATCATTGTTAGAACACTGTGGGAGTGAAGGATGAGTTGGTGGGAAATTCCTCACAGCCCCTCATGTCCTCATCAATAAGTCCTGTGATGGCCACACCCACACATTGGTAATATCTATACACTCTGCCACCACTAGTTTTCATATGTATCATTATTTCGATAACTTTGGTTAGCACCACATGGTCTTTTTAGTTGCATTCAATCATTCATTCAGCGTACACACTTTAGTTAATTTTGTATTTATTTTGATCTTACATTGGTTATATAGGTGCACATATATGAACATTATAGGGTGACCGTTAAATTATTTGTTAGTGTTTTGTTATATTAATCCTTCGTTCTTTTGAGTTACCTGGTGTGGTGGGATGTCCTGTCTTGTCCTGATGTGGCAAAAAGGGCGTGGCCAAGGGTGGAGCTAGATTAAATACTGCAGCAGACCATACCATGGGGGGGGGGGGGTTCAGTTTTACCAAAGCTTATACTTACGTAGTGTCCATTTAGTTTTCCCCTTTTGTCTTTAATGGTATCATTTAGCAAAGGTGAGGTCAAATCCTTCATTAAAAAAGCAGTTGGGGATGTAAGGTAGAAACAAACGCCACACAGATAAAAGACGCAGGCACTATTATAATATGCAAAAAGGTTTTCAAACCAAGAACAGAAGAGAAGAAATGGCAATGGCAAGAATTAGGTTGGGAAATACCAGATTAAGAGCAACAATGTTTTTAATGGGCAAGTGCATTTCAGATACATGTGAAGTATGTAATGAAGTCGAAAATGTAGAGCATGTCATCATGACGTGTAACAAGTATAATGCAATGAGGGAGGATTTATGTGACAGGATAAATAAATTAGAGCGGAGATGGAGTTTAAAAGGAATATTAGGCAGAAATGATAAAATGGGAGAGTGCTATAAGGCTTTTGTATTTTTCTGAGGGAAACAGGAATAATAGATAAGATATAAATTATGATATATATAGTATTATGTTGATACTGATATTATTTATAGTTCTACCTCTATATTTATTATTATTATTATTATTATTATTATTATTATTATTATTATTATTATTATTATTATTATTATTATCTTCGTTGTAACCTGAAGTAATAAACCCTGATTTGCGTACTCCGGTACAGTAGGTGGCGGTATGATACCTTTGGTGGTAGGTACTTTTTAAGCTGGTTGTAATCCACCAATTAAATGAGAAGAGCAACTATTATATGGTTCTTCCTTTTTCTCTCTTTATTCAGTTGTGGTCAGTTTGTTTGATGCATCAGTTCTTGTTCTCCGCCTTAGTTGCTATTATTTTGAGTACAGTTCTGTAATGTTGTCCTCTTTTATGTACTTGTTAAAATGATCATTTGTAACCATTTTGGAGTTATTTTTTGGGTAAATAAAACCTCCCATCTGAACTTTAATCCTGTCTCCTGGTTTCCTTACTGCTTGGTCCCTAACAGGTCCTCTCAGGTGAGCGTCGGAAGTTTTAGCATTGGATAAAGGCTCGGATCCTGAGGAAAGATTTGAGAAACTTGCAGAAAACCCTGTGATTATACAGTATATACATTTTTTTTAGAGACTGAATGTTTTGGGAAAATATGCAGGAAATGACAAACACTGGAAGAATCAACATGAGTAACTGTTAGAATGAAAACTTGAACTGAACCAAGACCCAAATTGTAAGCAAATGTAAAACTAATTCACTCAAGAAGGAAAACAACACAAACTGCATATATACTTTTTATCCACTCCAAAATGACTGAACCGTATGAAAGCCTATTACAGCAAGAGCCTATTTCCCAGACTGAGTGGGGAAATGGGTAGCTTTTAAGCAAACATCTATCAAGCATGTTACAGTTTGCTCAAATGAGCAATCAGGAGTATTGATGTACACAGACTCTTAGTACAAATCTGTAGTTTTCTTTCAAAGGGCTTTTACAGGCAAATCAAATGAGCGGAGCAGAGCAAAGCATCTAATGCTATTTAAGGCTATTAGATGACATCAAATATACAGTATACACAGCCAATGAAGGGTTATCAAACTAAGGTACAGCTGATTTCTGATCAAAGTGGATCATAGTTTCAATATGTGGTTCACTTTTCAATATGTTGTGTTCGCAGAAGTTACTTGATTAAATGTGGCCCATTTTTGTGCATGTTATTATAGGAAGCTACTTTCACACAAGACTTCACAAAAGAAATAAAGGAACTATGAAGAGTAAAGCTTCAAATAGTGGTATAAAGAAGTTTCAGAATCACAGAGAACAATAATCTTTGTGTTTCTCAAGTTTAATCACATATACAGCTCCAAATCACACTTTATGCAAAGCACTGTCTTGTCTACTAACACATTACCAGACATTATTCCAGATTATTGTGTACATAGTATGGGTTCCAGAGTTTTAAAAAGAAAAACATTCCATCATGGATAGGGTGACACTGCTGGGATTCATGTGTCTCATTTTGAATCTTTCTGAGTGTTTTTGATTTTGACTAATTGATCTTGGAACCAGGAAAGTTGTTTCCTTTCTGGAAGTAAAAACTAATGGCTTTTCCCTGGACCTGAAGTATGGACCACTGTGTCATATTCAGCACGTTGGAAGGAGAGGATGGAGAAGTGTGACAAACTGGTGGACAAAAACAATGTGCAGTGAGAGATAACAACACCATGTCTACACAATAGCACATTTGTGTTTGGTTGTGATTCTGCTCAAGTGAAGTGGAACGCCTGTGGAAGCATGACACAGACAGTCTCTGATGTCACAACCCTCCCACGAACATGAATAAGTTTTACTCAGTTCAGGAGAAATGAAGGATATGACGTTTAAGGCCACTGAGTCGTGTAGTGAGTCCTCAGTTATGAAGTGAACTAATCAGGATGAGACAGACTGAAGTTGACAGAAGCTCTGACGTTCATGCCTGCATGACTACACTATGAAGCTCAAATTCTTGGTGGTGATTTGGATGTCTCTAGTTTTACAAAATCTATAAAGTAGCACAAGAAAGATCAGGCAGGCTGGTTACACTTGAATATAACACACAAACATTACTGAGACTCAAAAGAAAGAGCTGTCAAAAACTAGAGTCACATGGATTATTAGAATGCCTTATTATGGTGCGTTGTATATTGTGCAACGCTTTCTGTTTACGACGCATCTTTTATTTCAGTGGATCCACTCAAAACTGCTGGAAGACATGATTAAAAAACCAGAAGAAAGAAATGTTGACGTATGATGATTTTATAGTAGTTTTTGTATGCATGTACATTTTTGTCCATGAGGGTGATCAGAGGGACTATCTGGTACGACAGAAAAAATACTAAAATTCAGATGATTAAACCGGCATTTAAAGGGTTAAAATATTGAAAACTGTTGAATGTTTGGTCGTTTTGAGCAGGTTTAAGAGAGTTGTTTAAGTTGTTTAAGAGATTTATTTTTAAAAAAGCAAGAAAAAATGTTGACGTATGATGATTTTATAGTAGTTTTTGTGTGTGTGTACATTTTTGTCCATGAGGGTGATCAGAGGGACTATCTGGCACGACAGAAAAAATACTAATGCAATCAAATCAATTTTGTTGGTAAACTTCGACATATCCGAGGTGCTATTCACCACCAATGTTTCACTCTCCTACTATTTATTTTATTTTTTGTTTTTTTTGTTTTTAAATAAATCACTTACAATTGAGATAACTAAACCAGCATTTAAAGGGTTAAAATCTTGACAACTGTTGAATGTTTGGTCATTTTGAGCAGGGCAAAAGTTGTTTAAGAGATTTATTTTTAAAAAAGCAAGAAAAAATTTTGACGTCTGATGATTTTATAGTAGTTTTCGTATGCGTGTACATTTTTGTTGTCACCGGAGCATAGTAAATCTGAGGAGGACATGAGGGTTAACATCATTTTCCTGAAGGTCTGAGGTCCTTTTGTACAGCTCTGAACAGCTGGATCAGAGTATGACTCCACGCCTCTCTCTGCTGTTTGTTGTTGATTTGAGTCAGTGTCTGTGAAATGTAAACCAGGGTCAGCACCGTCCTCTCAAAGTCCTGCCAGCTCAAAGGGCGTTGGCGCTGGGCGAGCTCAGCTGTTAGACGCCGGATGTCCGATAGCTTCTTGGGCAGGACGTCCTCACAGATGACCTCCAGTTTCTCCACCCTCCTCAACGAGGCGAGCTCCTCATCTGGGATCATCATACCCTGTTCCTCCCCTTGGATCTGCATCCCAGCCAGCAGCATCTGGGAAATGGACGTCCATTAAGAAAAACACTCACAAACCTTAAACATTAAAAATCCAAACAATTTATTAGTTAATACTTGCAACCTTTAAAAATGTGTCCTCATCTAGTTCAGCACTGAGCAGAGACACCATAAGACAATAATGACTGTTCTCTTCACTGGTGCCAGGGAACATTTGAGTAAACACATACTTCACACTTCTGCTAATGATTAGCAGTGATATAGTGTTTTCCTTTTTTGTAATAAAATACTTTCAGTAGCTGAAAATGTGCCACAAATGTGCGATTTGGAAATGTCGGAAAATAACATTGTTAACGTATTTAAATTACTTTTGATGACAGAATAACTGAGCCATGAGTCATTCCAACACTGTCAAAATCAATCATGAACCGACCTCAAAAAGCAGGTTGATATCATCTGCCGAGCGCTGGAATGTCGGGTTGATCAGCGAATACGTTCCACGCTTTATTCTATATGCTGATGGATATAGAGCTAGAACACACAAGAAGAGGAAATTTGATTAGAAGATCTGTCTCCTGTTTTAAAAACTAGGAGCCACATTGTCCGATAAGCAGTGAATGGGGGTGGGCCAGAGGTCATGTAAACACAGATACATTACTGCTCAAATATTATGCAGGTTGGACAGAATCTGGCTCCAGCTGTGCAGAGGGTAATTGCCGTTCAACCTGAGCTGCAGATGCTCCTATATGTACAATAGATAATGCATCCAGGGGAAAGATTTGTGTGTGCTCTCAGAGGGGCAGAGGAGGCTGACATCAGTTTGTCAGACTTCAGTTGGCAGTCCATATGTGTAGCAGACCGACTCAACTTATCTAAGATATAGCCAGATGAAACCCCTCACTCTTGACTGGTGAAAACCGCTGCTTCTACCTCATCTCTATGATAAAACCCCATAAATCCATATGCTACTAAAGCTGATAAGCACAAGCAATCCCACAGGCCACACGCATCTCATCCAGGGGGAAAGTAACTAAACACATTTACTCAAACGTGCCACAGTTATAGACACTTCACCAAAGTATCATATTAGATATTTACTTTATTCCACCAAATATAAGCACAACATAATGTCTTTTACTTCTACCTACTGTAAGATAGTATGGGATGTGTTTGGATTTGTATTCCACAAAACTACTACGACCTGAAACCTGGTCATTTACGGCCTGGATCAAGGACAAACCAGTCACATTTTGCAACAGGTTCATAAAAGGTGCAGATTTTTATTTGGTTTGGCTGTCTGCCCTTCAAATGTAATAATTACATTAATAGTTGTAATATCTTTTTTATTTTATAAAACAGCAGTAAACCCGTATTACACTTCATTACGTTATTAGCAAACGTTACCTACATTTCATTATCTGCCGCTGCTGCCTCTCAATGCAGTTTTATAACAACAGTCAATATACAAACATCTATGAGTGGTAAGAAACTGTACTAGTTTATGATCAAACAATTCAATTTATCGTTCATCTTTACTTTGTGATACAGTGCCTTTAAATCATTGAAATACTGCCATTATTTTCCAAGTTTTCTTTGCAGAAATAAACACTAGTGGTACATGGATGTTTTTTTGTTTTTACAACTAAAACTGCACACTTTACAGTTCACTTGTTTTAAATGAAAAAATATATCTATGCAATCTACTTTATATTCCTAATAAAACCAAAAGGACATAACAATGATAAGATCACGATCTAATAATAACAAATTCCTGTTCTCATCTTTGCGTAACACCACAACTTATACTAAGCAGAGATTCCTTCTTTTGATGAAAAGTCTTGAAAAGGTTAGAGCTAAACAAGGCTGGAATAAAATGTCAGATAGGAGGCGGAGTGAAAGGAGAACACAAGGAGGTCACACAAGGATGCCAAGTAACTCCATCTGTATTTCCCCCTCCATACTGTTTAT
>JAPTMW010000005.1:20766433-20777603 GCA_029822955.1 Ostorhinchus angustatus
ATAGATAGATAGATAGATAGATAGATAGATAGATAGATAGATAGATAGATAGATAGATAGATAGATAGATAGAAGTTATGTCTTTTCCTGAATGTCTAACATTACTTGTGGCCATGTCTTTTGAACCAAATGATACAATGTGAACATGAGTCACATCAGTCATGTCTCTGATATTTATATACCACTCTGTTATTATTATATCATTATAGAGACAGAAAAGACATGATGTGCCTTTACTAATGTTTTGTGCACAGAAAGAGAGAAAAATATACTTTATGTTAGATTTGTTTATTTTTTTCCCTTTTTGAAGATAGTACAACTTTAAGAATTGAAGTCCATGTCCTAGATTTTGGCTAAAAACATGTTGTGTAACAGCATCAGGCAGGTGGACAGAGTACATGCATGCCTACTCTGACCACACTGTATTTTTACAAAAACGTCCTTCTGCAGCCTTATATAGTTATGCTTGCAGAGGCCTATCAGTTCACTGCCAAGGGGTGGAAGAGTGCCAGTCAAGTCTGCCATCGCACTGAGGCTAAGCCCTGCATAAACAATGGCTCAGTGACTCCTCTGGCAAACCAACCTCTGACACAGACAATATCAGAGCCACTGCTGCCTGTATGATAGCATCTCCCACTGAAAACACAGATAATCTTTTTGGCCCGGCTCCCTCAAAGACACAGGCCAGGCTCGATGGTGGTCAAACAAAGGAGGGAGTGACTGTCTCTTGGGCTAAGCTAACAGACGGCTCCTCTCACTCGTGCGCTGAGTTGTGGGTTAGATGGGGGGCTTGGGTTTCAAAGGCGAAGGGGAGGGAACAATGATGGCATCTGACTTTTTTCTCGTGGACGACGCAGGGATTCAGTTCAAAGGCCGAGCGGCTGAAGTGCATCAATTAGCGAGGGAAAGAGCTTGCTTAGTTGCTCGATCGCCGGCCAACTCTCTATGACCTCAGTCATTACATCGTGAGGCACGATGAGAGTGTTGCACACTGGTCGAGCAATGTCAATAACCCTTTTGCAAATGGACCGGCATTGATGGACTGGCTTAAAGGGTTGTTCCTGAAAATGGACACAAAGAATAATAATGAGAAAAGAAGAGAAAAGAGTAACAGATTGCAGCAGCTGTTCACATGCCTGTATGTCCAATTGTTTCAACAGTGTTCATAGTTCTAAACATGGAGAAAAGCCTTCTACAGCTTATCACCTGACAGCCACTGGTGATTTAGGTGGGAATGATCTAAAGGTCCCTCGTGATTGATTCTGTCCTCATTCAGGAGAGTGATGGATTAGCCCCTGTTCTGTTCTTGTATGTGTTTGCTGTGTGTCCCTATCTCAGACACAGCCCCTGATGGGGACTTAGAGGGGCACTGGCCTTGACCCGGCAGGAGACGATAGATGCCCTCTCGTCTGGCCGGTGAGGTGAGATGTTGACCCCGTTGCCCTGCGTCTGGCCCTGAGTGTTTCACTCAAGCTCTTAGTCATGTACAATCTGACAAGTGCCTCAAATGCATGTTAAGTATTATGACTGGCATTTCTCAAAAGTGACTTTCCCCACATGATACTGTGAGCAAACTGCACCGCTCAACTCAACTCAAAGGATAGGTTTTTAAGGCAGTCTGAGTGGGTTTTTTTCTTCTTCTTTTTGCAGTATCGCTTTGATGTTACAGCCTGTAAACGATATGGTGGAACATCGCTATCATTAATATCACACTGCCTCTGGGAGTCAGGGATGTGGCCAGCGATAACACTGAATGAATCCAATCATCAGCAAGTGTGACTGTAGTCATGGCAACGTCGGTGACAATGATCCACCAATATTAGTTTTTCCTGAAGTGTCTGAGCCTAGAACAAAGAGTGTTTTGTTACAATGAAAATCAGACCCTTGAATAACAACAACAGCAGACTTTTTGAGGGGACAGGGGGATAAAATGCTTGGCTCCAAGAGAAACTAATAGGATATTGATGAATGTCAGTGTTGACGAGTGAGAAGAGGGGCACCGCTGCACTATATAATTGGTTATATGGAGTCTATCATTAAAACAACAGACAGCAAGGGCACTGAAGCTTTGTCTGGACGCAGGCGTTAACATGATAGCCATAAAGCCACAGTGGGTAAAGAACACAGTCATGTCTGGCTCAGCCAATATGGAAAGCCTGTGTTACTCAAAACCACTGTTTTATCCTGTTGATTCCCATATTTTGTTAATATGAAACTTTTTCCTACGCCATGTAATCCAGAATCAACATAATTTGACATGGGCTTTAAAAAACATTTTTAGTGTCTCTGTGCGTCTCTTGGCTTTCATTAATACTTATCTAATGCTGCAATAATGTAATAAGTTGAAAAGTAGATGTGCTTTCAGGTGCATGTCTAATTTTCTGAATGATTCAGGTCCCGTTGCCTAATAATGAATTTGGTTCACAAATGAAAGGGACATTTAAAAGCTGCTCACTTAATAATACAGTCATTTTTCAATGCTCAAGGATATTTATTGAGATTGAAGATTTTTTAATCAACTCAGTGCCTTAAACCTTAAAAATGTTGATTATCAGTCAGTGTGGGTTTACTGTTTTTATAAAAAAAAAAAACGTACATTATTCATAAGGCTACCTGTAGTTTTTAGGAAAGAACTTCTAACATTTCACTACAGATTATAAAACACATATCCTTGAAAGTAACATGCTCCAATAGATTAGTCAGAGTTAGGGTTATCCACACAATACAACAACATGAAGCACTGAACCTCTGAACTGATCTGCAAATATAAAAGCAGTGTGATATGTTGTCTGGGAAAAGAGATAGACTTATTTTTTCCTCTGCATCAAATTAGAGTAAAAACCAGCAAACAAACAGTTTGAATTTGTAATCCCATCGTAGAAAAACTGTATTTTAACATCATGTCTGAAGTGTTTTCTACCTTCAAATTAATCCAATACAAATTTAAATGGCCTCAGAAAATAGTTACACACCAAAATATATATACTATTAAAAAACATGAAAAATATAAAATAGTAAATGATAGATTTATGAAATGTTTAACTAGTAATGATTGTTTATTTGATGCACTGGGAGTTGATGATGCAACTTCAGAACACTGGACTGGATTGTTGTGTATTATGTTTTACTTTAATCCAGTTAACTGAGCGTCTCTACTTGACATGATTTTATGTGTTTTAGTATAAGAAATAGAAGACAAAGAGATCTGAACTTTGTGCTTGTATAAGTCTAACTTCTGTGTTTAAAGTGTTAACGTGTTAAAGTTAAAGTGTTTTTTTATTATTACAATGTACCATACTGAGCTCATTTAAATACATTTAGATCCCAGGAATTATAGCTGTAGCCTTGATGGACCTAAAGGGGCTCATAATAAACTAAACCAAACCAAACCAAACCAAACCAGAAAAGGCAGTGTGTATCTTTAGTTTCCCATGACATGAAATGGATGAAAAGACATGATGCAAATAATGATAACATAATATTATTCCATATGTTGCTGTGCTGACAAGGTTCAAAGACTAATTTTCAGTCAACTAACAATTCTATAAAGTTATTGGCAGAAACTTGGGTATACAGTTCAACCAGAAGTGGAGTCTTTGGAAACGCTTTGTTTTACAGCAGGGGCTTATGGGATATTCGTTTCCAAATTATTTTTTCTCTCTAGTTAACCTTTCTTAAGTGATTTATCATCACTTATTATAATACTCTCGTTTTGAAATTTTTCCAGTGACAATCAAGAATTTTCCTATTTTTGATTTACTGATCATGTAGATATTCCTTAAAATTAAGATTAAAGTTGAGGGTTATAAAATCAGAAACAGAGAAAACTGAAGAAAAACTGAGTTTTGCAGTAAACTCCATCATTAATGGAAAATAAAGTGTCTCCATCCACTGTCAAACAAACTCCATGGGTTTTACTAGTGAATCAATGTAGACGATGACAATGTTTCCACGTTCACTACGGAGCCTCTGAACGTCCAAATGGGTCATATCTGATGACTATGAAAAGATGACAAACTGTATTTTACACCAATTATTTACATGAATACATAGGATTAGTGGATCAACAGGTATTGAACATTTCACATCAGTAGATGGTTTTGGTCACCAGTGGATGTTTGGGTCTTTATGGGTTAATCTTGTTCCACCTCTTCAGTGACTCTCCAACATCTATTTACATCTCCAAAAATTAGCATCACCTTTACATTTGTGCTACAATATTTACGACTGTCTGACTTTCCTGTCAGCGATAAACGAAATATAACACACTATTGATCCCCATAATGTTGATAAATGGGCTGAAGTCAGGATACATGCATCTGTGTGTGGCCTGCAAAATGTAAGAGAATCCTAAGATTCCCACTTTTGACACTTGTGTGAATTATTCTCAACAGGTTCCTCTCCACGCCCAAAAACCCAGTGGACTACCGTTACTGTCTAAACACAGGAGAGGGTAATTGAACATTGATGATTGTGTGCATGTGTCACTGCAAGAAATCCAAGTAAAGTTCATGTTTGCAACTTTTTAAGCACTTTATCTGTTGAGATGTGATGTTGGTTGAATGTAGTTTTTTATGAGCAAAAAATAAGGGTAAAAGCACAGTGAAAAAAGGGTGAGGCCAAGAATTATGTAGTGACACAAACATACAAACATACAAAAGATATACCATTCATTTCATTGACTCTGAAGGTCATCACCACCTGTTTGATATAATAAAAATTCTAGTGTTACTGCTGTGGAAGTTATTGGAGATAGGGTTTCATTGTGTGTGTGTAATAGTAGTGCAGGTGCATGCAGGGAAATGGTCACATGGGTGTAATTTTGATTGTGATGCAGCAGTCTGCACTTTAGAGCTATTTTATTTCATTGCCTTGATAACCAGGAAGGCATGCACCGCGACAATGTTTTTACAGAGAAAAAGGTTAATGGAGAATATAATGAGTAGTAATCTGATGGAGAAATTAATTGGCCATCCAAAATAATAAGGTCAAGACAGATATGCCAGCACTGCTCACAGACAGAAAATCAATTGCTGTGAGAAGAGAATATCTTTTTACACAGAAAGTCCCTGGCTGAGGTTTGAGGGGATGGTGGCTCTTAATGACTTAATCCAAGTTCAGTTTCAGAGGCCTCAGCTCTTGTATGTGTACGTCTAATCCTCGCTGTGAGATGGGAGCCCAGAGCTGACCTCACTGTTTGGTTTCACAGGGTCTCCGGGGGCCCAGGGAGGTTCTGGGTCGGTTCTTACAGCAGAGAACTCTAAAACGTTGACATGCAGGCAGGGGTCCACAGGGAGCGCCAGCCCCGGCTCCTGTTACCACCAGGTTAGTCACGCTTGGTGAGATTTATGTGTGGAACAGTAGTGAGGGTTTGGGTTGCACAATATGACCAAAGTGTCGCGATATTAATTCCCTGCAGTATTAAACCTTGAATACCAAAGATGACCAAGTATCATACATTTGACCTTGGATGTAGTGACGTGTCCAGATAAATTGCATATTTTTAATTAATTGAGGACACACATTTACACTTGACAAGGCTGAAATAATTTAACATTCTGATTAGTCTTATATAATCTGTCCTTTACTGCATATGTTCAGTCTGCAGAACTATTTCCATAATAGATTCATCTTGTCAGATTTTTTTTTAAAATAATGCAAAGATGTATAGTTTAATCATGTCTCAACAATTTCAGTAAACCATTATTATCCCTCAGCCTGATATAGCCAAATGATAATAAAGAAATCACTAATATTGTATTGATGATGTCCTGAAATTACCTGAATTAAGCATCGCATCTACATTTCAAAGAAAAAGTTCATTATTTAAGTATACTTGAACTGACACTGTACTGATGATGTGCTACAATCTGCCACTTGCTATAAACTAATAAAAACACAATCTGTGCTGTATGAACCTGTTTCTAAATAAATAAGGATGATGATAAATGATCAGGTCAATAAGAGCCATTGAAATAATCTTAGAACCTTGTAGAGGATATTTAACGTTCTAAAAACAAAATGAGAGTTTAAGGTGCTGACAGTCGAAAATAAGTAAAAAGGAAAAGGTTGAAGTTTGGGGCTTGGACTAGTAGTTAATTATGTATCACTAATTATGAAAGCTCTGCAGACTTTAGCCCACATTTGGTGATGACAAATGACAATGGAACTTGCCACTGTATGTGTCATTCATTCACTTTTGCGGGTACTCAATCACCCGCATATTCTTAAATCATTTTAAGTAGTGATTCAGACGTCACTCCACGCAGGCTTTCACACCTTTTAACAACAGCCTAACAAAAATTCTGACAATGTATCTTCACATGGAGACCACACAACAAGATAACTGGATGTGTGGTGGTCGTTTTAAAAGCAAGCACTTGTCCCGGCTGACATTTGGACAGGGTGCTGGTTAATGTGTTGTTTCACACTGTTTAGTGTTGATAGGGTGGGCCCGTGGTGTGGATGGAGCCAGGAGGACCACCTCTCTGGTGGCTGACCCTGGATGCTTGGGGCAAGGGGACAGGTGGAGGGGGACCCCCCATACTTAACCATGGACCTCCAGCAGAGAACACTTCGCCCCATCGCCCCAGGTGGAGGCTCACATTGGGAACTTTACTGCATTTTATACAGTTTAATAGGAAACAGAATGTGCGCCATGTACTATTCTGTGTATCATTTCTTAAAATAATATAAAATAAATATATTGTCTTGTGTGTGAATAATATTAATATTTCATTTCTCAAAACATGAAATATTTATGGTAGCTGCATGGATTATTCCACACACCACAACTGTTGGCCAAGCAAAGGCTGTGTCATTCCACCTAATTTGTTGTGTAGGTGGTTTTAGCATCCCTGTGCTACATTGCAGAGACATAAGGGCTGCACACACACCCCTGCATGGATGCAGACAAACAGGCAGCATAAACAATGCCAAGCCTGCCTTGTGTTTTATCTTTTTGCCACCCACAGTTTACACCAGCGGGGAGCTGAAACCTTGTGCTGCTCAGGGTTCATCTGTAAGCCCCCAGCTAATCACCATACCCGAGCCCATCACAGACCATGGCTCCAGCCCATTACAACTAAACCACCCTTTGGCTCTCGGTCAATTTATCAAAACACAAACTGTAACTTTAAACTGCTATTAGACGTTATTTCAGTTTCCCACCAGACCAGTTCCGCTGCCAGCTGAAAATCAAGCCAGCTTCGTCTGTGTGTTCACCCCTTTAGAGAATTTCAGACATTGTTTTAAGAGAGCAGCGCTGATGTTTCAGACCCTCATGCTCATTTGGACATTCTTTGTGAGTGAGGAGTTCCTTTGGGGGTGATGTTTGAGTTTTGAGTCATTTCTTCACGCTTCTCGAATGGAATAAGATGGTTAAGATGATGAACAATAGGAGCGGATGGAGTCATCTTGGCCCAGTTTCTTTTTCCCCTCAGCAGTGTCCACATCTGACCTACTTGACCTATTCTCAGCAGCGCTTGACAAAGGAATGCACATCTTTACTCACTACAGTGGGAAGCTGTTAGCAATCTGAATTCTGCATCATAGTCATAACTTTGTCCTGTGAGTGAGTTTATAGAGCAGAGGTTTCATCGCTGTTTCTGACCTGCCTCCCACCTTCTCTTTACTCAATTATGGCAGATGAAAGGCAGTGTCAGTAGTTGTTAGGTGTGTTTACCAAACATGTTTTCCTTGATTTCCTCTCCACGTGTGGTCCCTACAGGCCTTCTTTCCAAAACAGCCTCTTGAGTCTGGGAGAGGAAGAATTTAGGAAGGTGCTCATCACAGCAACTGATTGTGTGCATGACAGAACACTGATATTCAGAACAAAATAATAAAGTTTGAGTCTTTGTTTGACCATGACCATGTACACAAACCCAGTCTGTGGTGAATCACATTCACACAATGTCCAATTAATCGGCTGTGAGTCATTAAAGTACTAATTATACAACAAATATGCACTGAAAACAGACTGTGTACAAATGGCTTGGTTATTATGACACACAATAAACAAAGAGGGACTTTTCATTGTATGGAGCTAATTTCCTGCTTAAACTTAACAAATAAAATAAAACATGTTTTATGAATGTTTCATGCCCAACAAGAAACAGATTTGCAAATACAAAGCGCTGTTAACAATGTAACGCAATTTGTTTTGCACATATAAATTATGCCCATCAAACATATATGCAACATGTCTTTAATATATCATACTTCATAAATAAATGAATGAATGGAATAGTTTGTCAAAGCTAATCATCCCTGGTATTTGCCCAGGGGAATTAAGAATCCACACTGGAGAGCTGTGGTAGAGTGGTGAGTGGTTTGTCACTCTCAGAGATGGAGAGTCAGTTCAGCTCACTTTCTCACAACTTTTCTTTTCTCAAACAAATAATGTATGCTCCAAAAAGCCAATACATGACTATCTGTTACAGCTGAGGGCCACTGGGGTCAGATGTCACCCAAACTTAAACCGAACTTCTTTCTAAAAATATTAATCCAACAGTTTTCTTCTGGACTCATTCTGGTGTTATTCTATTTTATTAGGAACCCCTAATAAGTGATCTGTTGTTCCATTTTTACATTTTCCCTTACTGATGAAATCTCACAGCAAACAGAAGGCTGGAATGTCTACCCTGTTGGGCTTTGATGGACACATTTATATGACAGCTTGCTCACCAGCCAAGTCGGACTTTTGGCATTTCAGTTTATTAAATAAAACCCTTTTTTCCTGACTTACAGCTGTACTGTAGTTGTGGTTAATGGGTTCCACTTATAACACTGTCAAATTGCTTACTGTTTTGCTAAGTTGCTATGCTAGCATTAGCTCACCTCTGCCCCTTTTGTCCAAATATTGTTATTTTGTCTCCAAACTGCTGAAACCACTGTTATGCATATAGGTTCATTCTCCTGTCGGTGCACCTGTTCACAGTACTGCTGAAGATCTGGAGTCTGGAGTGCCTTCAGTGACGTGTGTGCTGACAATGCTAATGCTAATGCTAATGCTAATTCAGGGTACTGTGTGTATATTAGGACGGGTAAAATGCGGGCACCAAATTTCTCTACCAGGATCCTAAAGTGAGTTAACCTTAACCTTTAACCTTAAAATCACATACTAGTGGCTTCAAAATGACACTTCAGAAATCAATGGCTGACATTGTTCTTCCACCACACACTAATATCCAGTTTATGATAAACACACTGCACTCCACTGGAACATACTGTAGAGGTGATCATCAACACAACAGCCTACTTTACTGACAGTTTGGATAATCTAACAAAATCAAACGAAAGCACAACATGTGAAACTGTAAACGGGACAAAATACAGAATGCCCTTTGTTACTGGATGACAGGAGTATCTTATTTTATTTTTTAGTAATGTCCATTACATGACCCTTTGGGACATTGTTCAATAATTCATCTGAATAAAAAGACAAAGCCTGGAGAAAAACAGCAGAATGATTAGGTAATTTCTGAAAATAAGCCCCTCCCACAAATTCAGCAGTTTCGATAATGAATGAATGAACAAACAAATGAAAATGATGCATCTATGCATTAAGTATATACTATATCAGTTACTTCAGAATCAGAGTCAGAATGATCTTTATTTGCCAAGTACATGAATGCATACAAGGAATTCTTTGCTGGTAAATGTCTCTTCAGTAAATTAAAACATACAAGATATAATCATCATCATCATCATCTTTATTTCCATTTAAAAACAAACAAACAAGCAACAAATACAATACATTTAAAAAGCACAGGTTAAAAGCACAGACAAAACATCACCAATGTTATAAAAGACAACTGTACCAGTGTCGCCACCATCCTTAATAAAAACAAATGTAAGAAAAGTAAAATAAAAAAGAAACTCTACATACATATAAACTCTATAAGGGCACAGTATCAACTTCTGTACAGTTCTGTACTGGTTTCCCATGGTTGACCAAGCTTTAAGCATTTGTTCCCATCAGTGGTGAAGAGCAAACGATTGTCAAGACTCCGGACGGTGAGCTTATTCATGTGAGTCATGTAAGGCAAAGTAGGATCTGTGTTTTGTCTGACCATAACATTGTACCGCGTTCTGGAGCTTCATAACCTCTGCTTTACTGCGTACAGATAAAACAGCAGCTACCAGGTAGAATGACTCTCTTAGTAGTAAATGAAAACTGCAATAAAGTAGTTTATGAAGAGACTAATTAAACTGAGAAATCCAGAGTTGTTTTTTCTCTTTCAGTACATACTCTGCTGCTGTTGCTCTACTTATTGAAACATGAGCATGAAGTAATAGAGTCAACATGCTACCTGGAGTGTAGCTATTGACTTCTTTGGTGCCGACATCACTTAACGGGGAAGCTTTGTCAAATCCTGGGTGTGTTTTTTTAACATTTGTTGTCTGGTTTGGGAAATATTTTGCTTGTCAACAAAGGCCCTCACCTGGGAAATGGTCAGCAGGCTTCAGAGGACCGATCCCTGTGTCGGTGGGTAAAAGAGGAGGAGAGGATGACCTGGGTAAACACAACGGGGTCATCTGAGGTTCGCACCCAAACAAACTAAGGTCTCACTTCACTTCTTCCATGTCTTTTTATTTATCTTTCATTTCTTCCATGTTCAATCCAGTGCTACAGATGCTATCTTTGCAGGCGTTAAAGGTCACAGCTCATTCCTCATCTCTCCTGGCATCTCTTTGTCTTCTCACACACCTAAAAACACAGCTCTGTAAAGTGTATATTGTTAAATGTTACCAGTGTAGTGCGATATATCCACAGAGACAAATCCCGAGGAGAATGTTTGGAATTTCAAAACCCTGTAATAAGTATGAAGATGATTAGCCCCAGGTTTATATCACCGCGAAGAAGTCTAAACTTCACTTCACTGTGCCCCTGGAGTTAAAGTTACATGATTAATGACAGGGCATTCAGATCGACTTTCCAAAGTAGCAAGACACTGCTGCTGCTGAAGCCAACATTAGAGAAAGAATCATTTCGGCTGAGCCAAAGGATATCAAGATAAAGGCTAAGGAGCTATAGATTGTGAATACAACAGATAACAGAGAGAATACATTTCTATAATTGAATTGATTTATGGTAGAAATCACGACGTCACATCCGCGTTCTGTCCAATCGGAACGCTCTGTACCCCCAGCTCTGAAAGAGGAATTA
>JAPTMW010000005.1:20816484-20827754 GCA_029822955.1 Ostorhinchus angustatus
TAAAACACTGTCCAGAGCTTCTTCGAAAGATAGCTTCGCATCTGCTGCCGCCATGATGGATTCACGAAAGAAAACTACTAACTTCCGTTTGTCGAGTAGCAGCGTCATCGTCTTTCGTCCGTCCTCGTTCTGTGATTGGCCCCCAGATTGATGCGAGAATTTCGCCCATGGTCTCCAGGCTGTCGAGCAGTTTGAAAAGAACGCGCAAGGCAGCATGGGTACTCCCAGGCTAGTGGACATACAGTAAAGAGCCCAAAATGTCACAGAAGCTGATGTGTCCACTTCTTGTTTCTTCTACAGATATTTATGCAAGATGTTTATTATGAAGCAGAATCTAGTGAACCTCTGCCATCTATATTTAATTCTGAAGTTTAATTAGAGCTGAAAGGAAAAATTAGGGTTATGTGAATTATGATTACTAGTCATCATTACACTGAAGTTATTATTTAGTTTCTATTCTTTTATTTAATCACTGGATGTTGCATGCATTTGGAGCAATTTTTAATATTTTCTGACTTCTAACATCCACAAAGCATTCACCAAAAAAAATGAATCTGTGAAAGTATTTCATTAATGATGTTAACAGTGGGGTCCGATCAAGCGAAAGTGAACATCAACATGAAAAAGTCAATTTGCACAGATGATTTATCAAGTCATTCTCAGTCATCATTTTTTTTTAGCTACAGATCTCTATTTTATGGAGCTGTTATCCTTTTTAAAATACCACTTGTAGAAAAAAAATGACAACAGATTTTATCGATTGTACTTTTTAGCCATGCCTCAGACATAAGAAGATAGCTCGAATTTGACACAAAAAATATATTTAAAAAATCTGAAAATGCATTCAGTCTGTTGATTTTATAGATGATTAAGCTTCAAGTATTAGATTTTTACATTTTTTGTGAATGTTATTGATATTTATGAGTTTGAACATTTGTGAGTAGCTTAAAACACCCTGTCCACATGTTACCACAAAAATACCAATTTATAATTTTAAAGTTACTTATAATTCAGATACTTGAGTGAAACTTTCAGAAGGCAATGATCTTTTGATACATTTTGGGGGATGCATACAATGGTAAAGAGTCACCCTTGTGTTGCCACATTCTCATGTCAATATTTTACACCAAAACATTTTTTCAGCATAGTTGGACATAATATCTAAAAGGTTTTGTCCTACTTGATATCAATTTCTGTTGAGAACCACGTTTTGAATATTTGCGTAAAGCTTAAAAAAATGATGTCTGTTTCAAGTCCACGTGTTACCGAGCAGTAATTTGACATTTTTCACCTAAAAATTTAATCTCCCCAAGTTTTATTATACATAATGTTAAAATGCTCATAAATGCCTACTCAAATATGTATAATACATGCATATAAGTTACTCTGCTTACATGACAGAGACTGTTGAACATGAAATGTGTCCTCGTGTTACTGCTTGATCAGACCCACTGGTCATCCTTCATACTAAAGTTCACCACATATGTATTTTTCCACTGTATCCACTATATTTTTCCACAGGGTCTTCACATTTGTCTCAAGCTCATACTTTGACATCTATAGATACCTTCTCTTTTGTACTTGACAAATGGCCTTAATACTGCTGAGGGCCATTCAAAATAGGAACATGTCAGGCATAGCAAAATGCTTAAGAGAAAACACAGACCTGTTGTGTAAAATACACACTGTTTCTTAAGGGAATGGTTGAAATCCCATTTTGTAGACTAGCTATGTTTCAGAGCTGGTTTGGGTTTTGAACACACATCAAGTGAATCCTATTGAAGCACTGGTTTGTGGTCGGCTTCTGTATAATTCATCACCATCCACTGACGTTTGTAAAGCAACACATACTGAGGTAGATTTGCCGCTAAGGAAACATTTGTTTCACCACAGTAACCTTTTTCCCTGTGCTGACTGCAGTACGATATACCTGGAAATCAATGTTTGGTCTTCGTTTTACTATGTGTGCCACTGAATGTGTGTCTGTATGCCTGTTTTTTTTTATTTATCACATTAAGGAAGGCAGCAGAGATGGTACAGGTACATAGTGTTCTCCCATGTGGGAAATTAGCGTCCACATGCGTAATTACAAAATAGGATGGGATGTCTGGAATTCATTTTCTTCAGCTACATTCATAAAGGCCAAAACCCCTATAACTTGCCTTGTTAAATTATTCATTTTTGCAGCTGTGTGAGTGAAAATGTTTGATGCTGTGAAGGACCAAACTGTTTGATACCAGGTGAAGCCTCGTGGCTCTTTTAACAATCAATCACAAGCAATTTAAGTGGTGTTGACCTGGTGGCTCCAAAGGTCACAGCTGCAGTGGTCTTTTTAAAAAGTGGAGCTCATTGATCTGCATCTGGACGGATCTGCTGAGAACAGTAGGGACTAATGAGCCAAACATGCATTAGTGTCCAATCACAAACCATCAAGTCTGATTCATTATGGCAGACCTTAATAGCATGACTGATAGGCTAATAGACCAATCATATTTGTGTCAGTCATCCAAAATAGACCTGCTCTTTACACTGGTGGCTTCATTTTATTAGCATAAACATTACTGTTTGAACACAGTAGCTCTGAAATTGCAAACTGGATGTGTTTTATTCACTGTCAACAAGTAAAATCATCTCATTTTGTCCCAATTTCAATACTATAAGTAAAATAAAACATTATATCCCTTTGTGAAATATTTCTTCAGTGTGAGACAGAGTAAGCTACTAAGTGTTCAGATCATATACAGTCAAAGAAGTGGACTTAGTCACTGTTTGTGGACTGATTGAAGCCTCATTGGAATCTGACATAATCTCATAGTTAAGTGTGACATTATGATTTTTTAAATTCATTTCTTTGTTGAAACAGTGAACAACAGGAGAGTCTGTACGCTTGTTTAACTTCTTTCCTTAGTAAGTCACCAGATAGGATTCACAAGTGGCCACATTCATTTACTTTTTTCTTTCCTCAGTGTTTAAGTGTCTTAAATACTGTTTAAGCTCCTCGATGATTTACATTAAAGTATCGCTTGTGTGTGTTCACATAAATTACTTTATTTACTCTGACTTGACCAGGACGGTACACATAAAAAGCTGAAAAATGGACCACAAAGTCTGAAGAAGTGAAAGACCTTATAAAAGTCTACGACTGCATACAGATCCAGTTGGGAAGAATTAAGTAATTTCAGTTACCGGTACTTCCTTAATCTTAATACACATAATTTCTGCATACACTGATGAGTATGCCATCTAACAGACCATACAGTATAATCAGTGTTTCTGCTGGTAAGGTTTGGTGCAGTGCCACAGCAAAATCCTTGCCACCACACCATACATTTCATACAAAAAAATCATCACTGTCACATTAGATTTACTGTATTATACAAATGTATAATATATAATAGGCCTGGACAAACATCTTGCCCCCTCAAAAGAAAGTTTGTAAAGCTTCAGGAGGTAGGGAAAAGGTAAATGAGCACACAAAGAGATCAGTTCCACAGGAAACGCTGAGGATAATACAGTATTGAATTAATGCTAACATAAAGGAATATAGCTAAGTTATGTCAGAACTAGATGCAATAAGATAATGCTATACCTCATGGAATATTCACATTTTAAAATCTGTTGACTGATTTGTTAGTGTAACTTCATAACCACAACTGCAATAGACCTGTTTGTTAGAAAAATACAATAGAAATGTCTGACACAGCAGGTAAGGAAGCTGCTAATCAAACATCAATATCAGTCAAACTGCAGATGTCAGACTCTTCTATTCTCCACGGTTTTATTAGGGGGGCAGTTAATTAGGACATGAGCACCAAAGCAGTCATATAGAGGGTCCAAAGAAAAGCATTCAATCATTCCTGTAAAAACACTGACTTTTTTTGTTTGCTTTTTGTAGTGGATGTCAGTGGTATTTCCCTTTGGTTCCAATTTCAAACTTTTATGTGTAATGACTCTAAATGAACCCTAATGTTGTATGATGTCTGCTGGCTGTTATAGAGTAGTGACTTCTTCATACAAAATAGAATCTTAATGTAGTGGAAGACTCTTATTTCACTGCTGTATTTGCTGCATGTTTTGCTAGCCTCCAGTGTCCTAAAATCAATGAATGAAGGTGTAAGAGACCGTGTCAACTCCATCAGCTGTAAACGTTTGTGGGTTCCCTTTCATATTCCAAATTTAGCCACGTCATGTTTTGTTTTCATCTGAGTGACTCATTAGATCATTCATTTTGGCTTTTTGCCCTGTGGTGAGCTGCACTCTTCAGTCGATGTTTATGCAGGTTGTCAACACCTGACAGTGAACGAAGTCAGCCTGGCAGTTGGTTTCCCTGATCAGTCTGGACCGTTGGCCCACAGCTGAAGGTCAGGACAGGGCAGCCTCCCTAGCACACAAACAGCCTCATTCACATGAAAAATCAGGCCAATTTAGGATGAGATTTATGGAGAAACTAGCAGACATCTGGAGGAAGCCGACTCAAGTCCAATTAGATGAAAATTAGAGGAATGTCAGCTTGTGTGGAACTTCGGAGGAGTAAGTGTTTTAGTTTTTATGTACTTGGACTCTTTTTAGAGTTTTTTTGGTTTTTTGTCAAGATATTTTTTCTTACAAAACTCCATTAATTTGCATGAAATGCAAATATCAGATTCAGTTTGGTGTAGCCTTGGCCTTTGCGTAAACTGATTGTGCATTAATCTAAGGTCAGAGATGAAACAGTAACATTCATATTATCTCCATGTCTTCAGCGTCTTCTACAGTATAGCCTACAGTTACACATTAGTTTTGTATTATGACGCCGTCTGTGCCTTTAAGTTTTTTTGTTTTTTATAAACCTGGCATCAAAGAGGAACGCGTCCTAAGTCCTGATACATTTCCACCTGCTCTCCAGTGTCACCATTCATGCATAGATTGCCCTCTTTACTTACAAAGATGAAGGGAGAGCCTACAAAATGGTTGTGTGTCTTGGATAAGCTCTTTAGCAGAGACAAAGCGATTGTCATTTTTTCTCCTAACACCAGCTAATTCCTTTAAATGTCACAGGAACACATTCGGTTGGTGTTGAACAGAAGCATCGCCGTCAAACCTGGTAATGCTGTTTGTCCCTGGGGTATTCCCTTTCTCAAACTGATCCCACAGTTGATCCTTTGTACATTTTTTTCACTCATGGAGGTTAAATTCAGCATTCTAGCTGTGGACGGTCCTGTCAGCTTTGTATTACTTTACTGTATGTTTCTGGTTTTCACGTGGCAAAATCTGAAGTACTACAGCGCTGAGTCACAGAACAACAAAGCCTTGAGACCCACACTTCTTCCCAAGCTGTTTCAACAGAAATGCAGACATATTTTGTGACACAGGTGGATTAGAGTTTTTCTCGCTCTTTTGCTTCTTTCACATCTGGTTATTGAATTGGCCAGTACTGCACAGTAGTGCCTTTAACGGAAAAGTAGTTTTCTGAACAAATGCGGATATTTCTCCATGCTCCCTCTTGGGATAAATAACAGCTTGTTGAGTCAAGGGTTATCAGTTGCAGATGGCTGAAGACAATAAACATGATCAAACATGGGGGTGGGTGTTTTGAGGCAGTGTATCTCAGGCCAAGTCATGTAATGACACATGACTGATTTTCTTTGCATATATTGTTAGCTTTTTTTTTGTTCTTTTTTCATCAGTTTGACCTTTTGTATAAAGCTGCCCTATGATTGAATATTCTCATTCATAAGAAGAGGCACAGCTTCTTTACCAACTATGAACAATCTAACTTGTGTAATGAGATGTGTGGGCTGCCCCTCACTATTAATGGCTTCTATAAATCACCTATTTATCTTTGTGGCACTAAGCTCACTACTAATGCTGAGTCTCAGCCTTTCTCTCTCTCTACAGAGAGCTCCCTTCAAGCTACCCTGTCCAGTAATCTTGATTAATTCTGTTTACCTCAGTGCAGTCATTATAGAAAATGGCCCCTATAATTTTAGCAGACACTGTCTTGGAGTCGAGAGGTTGACCTCAATCTCGATCCGCTCTTTCTTCACAAGGTTACCTGCATTCAGAAAGTTGGAATAGAGAAAAACAAAATACTCTATTGCATGCATGTTCTGTTGTTTCCGATACCTTATTTTCTAACATAAGCTCTTTTCATGAGTAGGTAGATTACAGTAAAATTATAAAAAGGAGAATATTCTGGATAAAGGATAAAAACCCTATCATGGCTGCATTTCCGTGATAATTACAGATCAGTAAAGATTATATAGCATGACACTTGGAGCAGAGATTTCCTGAACAAAGGAAAATCACTGCAAATAATGGCGAATGCACTCCGACACCACATCTCCATTTGCCTAATGATCGTGCAGAAGAGGGTGCCACTCCAACTACAATGCTGCCTGATTGTATAGTCCTTAGCACTACCAGAGATAGCTAGTGCTGGCCTGGCTTACTTCATATCAGTTGAAACTCTCTTACACAAAGATAATGCTTCAAAGAGAGCATTTATTCTTATATAATTATTCGGCTGCCGAGCCCCCTTGTTCACCTTATCCACTCACACATCACAGATGGAAAACAGGGGAGAACTACTCATGTGGTCCAGGCCACTTTTATGCCATTTGCACCATTTAACAAAGGTCATTTGATGTATTTGATTAGGCATTTTGATGGCTTGCCTGTTGTAATTCACTGAGTGTGGAAAAAAAGAGCAAAAAGGTGGATTTTAATGCTTTTGCACCACAGCAAAGCAATGCATATAGTAATTTTTTTTCTCTGTACGAAGTGATCCATCTCAATAAGGAGGGTTACTCAGAGCTCAGTGTATTCAATTTCAACTAATGATACTTTTATTTTTCTTCACAAATCACTGAACAAAAAAGGGATACTACAGATTAAACCAATATTGTCCTACATAATAAAATGTGAAAGTTTTTATTGGTCCTGTAATAGACACAAGGTCACATACAGTGGCACACAGAGTTATGGTTCTAATTAAAATGTCTGTACAAATAACTAAAAAACATGTTTCACTGGCATACTTAATTTATGTTGGTAGGGCTCAGTATTTTCTGTAACGTAGTATATGCCCCAAGCCACATGATAGATGAGGAAGAAATGGAGGAAAGTAAAAAGGGAAATCCTTAGTGTTTGGCCCTGCCACTCCCTCCCACACTGATCTCAAATGGAGCCCTGTAATAGACCAATTTCAGCTCTGCCTGGAGCAAACCTGTGCCTTTATTCATGTGCTCTCTGGTCTCTTCCTCTTCGGCTAGATTGCACCCATCTCTGCACAGGCACAGGCAGAGAGATCCCCCACCCTGGCAGGATAAAAATGAAAGAAGATGGTAGAGCCGTAAGGACTCTGGATAGGCACGAGAGAGCCCACATTATGGATGATAATGGACTGTTTGTACGCCCGGCTCCCCACAAGCCCCATATTGTTCATTCACTCCACTCCCACGACACCACACCTCAGTCCAAGGTCACAGGGGCTTAGCTGGCAAGACCAGGCCCATGCTTACAGTATCTGGGTCCCCCTGGTGGAGCAGAGCAGGTCCAATCACAGTGAGATCTGAGGTAATACACACTGCTTCATCCGGCTGCACATACAGAGAAAGAAAAGACGAGCACAACAGCGCTGTGGATTGGGCTTTAGAGCACTGGAGGAGAATAAAACCTAGGCTGGTGAAATGTAAAGGCTCTATTTAGGATCTCAAAATAGAGAGACTATAATCACTCTTATATACAGTTAGTGTTGTGTAAACAAAGTATACAGGGACTTGGGTGTCATTCAGTTATTCTGGAAAACTTCAGCTTTAAAACAGGCTCAAATATATGTGTGTATATATATATATATATATATATATACACACACACACACACACACACAATAACATTTATACTTGCCACATTCAAAGTAGTTGTACCTCGTAAAAGCAACACACTGGCTACCCTTTAAGAGACACTAAAGCTCTTATTAAAAACTACTATAAAGTCCTTTATCCCTGATTCCTATGTGGATCATGAAAAATACTGATTTTGTATTGACTGATTCCCTGATTTATTCATTTAATAATAGTTACACCTTTACAATACTTGAATGGGTAAATGTAACTGGGAGATTCATCATAGAGCAGCTATCTATTTCCACAAGGACTTTAACACATACCCAGCAACAATATTGTATGACATTATAAGCTACACATATTAAGACAAGTCATTATAAATTATGATAACAAGAGTAACAGAGCAGAATGAGGGTGTAAATTATCATTTTAAGTAGGAATAACTTTATTTTTTATGTTTCAAATTTTTAAGTCCATTTACAGATAAATTGGAGTTTTTTGTGTATAATAAAAACATGACTTTCGGGGGTTAAATATTTATCAAGAATCTGTTGAATTTTCCTAGTAGTAGTTGTAGGAGAATGTTTTTAGTTGTGCTCTGTATTTGTGAACAGCTTTTAGAAAGCCAGTTCCTGCCAGCCTCTCTCTGTAACCACATGAGTCCTGCCTGATATGGAGTCGCTCAGAGGGGTTTGGACAGTGTGCTTCAGCGTGCTTTGACCTCTGCTGGGCCCTGGAGTTTGTCTCTGTGTGACGCCAGTCTGTCGTCCTTCTCTCTGTCTGATCAGATTGGACCGCTGTTGAATGACACAACTGTATACTGGTGTCCAGGTTAAGCTGACTGGCATTGTGATCGTGCCAAACTGGCGTTCTGTAGAGACGTCTCACTGGGACAATATCCCTCCAATCCAGCTCCACCTCCCAAATCTCCTGCTGGTTACCAAAAATAAGAATTATCACAGCAGCCCATCCTGCCTCACATTGTCACCTCTCATGATTTAATTCACCAAATGGTGCTTATGTTCAGTTAATTAAAAAGCTAAATTAAATTGCCAAGATGCTTTTGTTTATTAAAATATTTGTAAAAATCAGGCCAGAACTGTCAGGGTGGTAAACAGCTAAAGACAGTTGATTGTTTTAGTTCTGCTTCATTTGCTCATAATACATATTGAGTATAGCACAGCAGTAAAAACCTGCTCACGAACATCGCTACATGTGGATGCGGAACCCTGTTGGACTTCCTCTTTGTGAGGGCGCTGAGTAAAGCCAGCTGTAGTGTGTGTCTATCTAACCTGAAAAAGCGAAAATGAAATGCCCCAGAATGGGTTGTTGTTAGGGACGGATGTCAAGAAGGATTCAGCACTGGAGCTGGCAAGTGCTGCCATGCCATCCTCCATAAGAGGAAAGTAATTGGCCTCCTAATTGCTCTCAGTGGCATGTTTCAGAGAGCCAGATCCCGGTCCTGCCTTCAGCCTCAGTACAAGTCTGGTGTCAGCCCTGTGTAATCGGACCTGAACACGAGACAAGAAAAGAAAGTGGTTCTTCCTTTTTCCTCTGGCGTCTTCCTTCCTTGGTATTCTTTTAAACTCCAGCAGCCCTGTCAGTTTACGTCTGCAGCTAAGTTGGTCTCCCTCAGGGGGCACTCTGTTCTCCAGCCAAACACTCCAGTCAGTGAACTGTTAAATCAGACTTGGATCAATAGCACCCACATTTCCACTGCTGTATTAAACGTCGTCACTGGAGACATACCTGCATGTTAACATCATTTTTTATTGTCTCTCAAAAACATACAGGTAAATTAATCTATCAGCACTTTTGTTGTGACTGTTTTCTTCAGGTTAATTAGAGTAACACTGCATTCATGTAAGTGTATCATTACAGTGCAGAGTAATTATGATGTATCCATTCAGACTTGAAGAATAGCTATGATCTGTAATTTATTTCTAGTCAACAAGCACGCATACTTTATACAGTGTCTAATCCTCATTATCGTTCTGTTATCTGTTAGTGATCGCATGGCTTTAGTCATCGTCATCTATGAAACTGGTGGCACTATATCTGTATGAGCACATTTTTAATCAGAATCTTCAAGTAAGCTTCACTCCTGTTTGGGAAAAAAAGAAGTGTTGATTGAGCAGCTATAAATGGGGGATCTGTGAATTCAAAAAGCTCAGTGACTCATGAGAAGCCATGTCAGTGAAGTTTATACAGGGAGGAGAATTCAACTTGGATTTAGACAGTGAAATTGGAGGCGTATAGGGGTAGGGGCCTGGGCCTGATAGTCCCTGACAGGGTGGTGTGTCAGATGCAGTTCTTCGCAAAGTCCACAGATTGGAATTTAGTTAGAAAAAATGTGTGGCAGATCTGAAGGCAGGAATAATCTGAAGTGTTGCGTAACCAGGTTGATGGGTCCAAACATTCACATCTTTGAAACTGAATGCCAAACAACTGAAAATTTGTAATTATAAAGTGTTATAATAATGTTTTATCAATAACTTCTCCTCAGAACATACTGCTACCATGTCTAAATAGTACAGAAAATATGCTAATAATGATTATTCTAAGTGCAACATTTTACATTTAAAAAGTGGCTTCCTTCTCATTCTGTCACTCAGATGAATGCTGATGTTTGGTGACATACAATTCTCCACAACCCAGTGGCTTTACATGTTAAGTATTTCAACCTTTTAGCATAAACTCCCTCTGAAGTTGAAACTCACACGGTCCATCAATCTTGGTCAAGAAGCAAGTCTAACAAGGCACTCCACATTCTGTTTTCTTTCAAATTGTCAGTGTGAATTTTTATCAGTATGCAACATAACACAAAGTAATCGTTAGGTATGACTATTTCACCATTACAGCTTGTTGTTTTTAGTTGTGTGTAATGTAACTAAACTACACATAAAATGGTCGCAGGATTCTTCAGAACCATGGATACCTCCAAGTGCTAAAGAATAGCCTTTATGTATAAATGTAACTTATATTTGTACCTACAAGAAGTTCAATAAATAATTCAGAGACTTAATTTGATTCCATTTTACATAGATCCCATAGGTCTGCTCTTTAATCACATAGTCATGAAGTACCCAGAGTTCACTGAAGCGATGCTTGGACATGGAAGTGTGGATGCTATGCTGCTGACTTGGCCACTGCCAGCAGTGATAATTATCATGTGGGCTGTGGGAGCAGGAGGGGCTTCTCTGTTGTTGCCTGGAGGTACATCTACAACAGATGTTTTGTTCTGGGTCTTGTCTGACAATAGTGGGATCATCATGACTGTGATTTGGTTTCCCAAGTGTCACGGCCAGTAGGTTAGGGGGATCACACCTGAAAGTGTTAGAAGGAACTATGTTATCCTTTTTTAATCAACAGTCTATCTATCTATCTATCTATCTATCTATCTATCTATCTATCTATCTATCTATCTATCTATCTATCTATCTA
>JAPTMW010000005.1:21109541-21122112 GCA_029822955.1 Ostorhinchus angustatus
GTGAGTTGGACTTATATTACTATGTTGTATTATGTTACTGTAAAAACACTTAATTACAACAAATATTACACACAGTCATACAATTTTTAGCCTATGGATATGATGGACTGACTTTCAAATCTGTCCAAATAATATATTATTAGAAGTAGCCTATGTTTGTTGTTGTCTGTTTGCAGTTTAAGGACACTAGGATTTGTGGATCAAAACAGGCAGAAATGGAGGGTCAAGCTGTGGCAACAACATACACTGTATGGACAAAAGTATTCGGATACATTAAATTCAAGTGTGTCATTGCTAACTATAGCTGCAACAACAAATGTCATTATTTATATTGTGATAAATATCATTGCAGTACTCTTCATTTTCATTGTTTTCATCTAATGCACTTTTGTTTTTACATTTATATTTGTCTCAACTTTGATTGTTATTGGACTTTTTATAATAGTGATTATTTTAAATGGGCGGTACAGTGGTGCAGTGGTTAGCACTTAAGCTCACAGCAACAAGGTCTGATTCTGATCCCAGCGGTGTGGCCAGTATGGGCTTTTTCTGTGTGGAGTTTGTATGTTCTCCAAATGTCTGCGTGGGTTCTCTCCAGGTACTTCGACTTCCTCCCGCTATCCAAAGACATTCATCTAACAGGTTAATTGTTCTAAATCTAAATGGCCCATAGGTGTGAATGTGACAGTGAATGCATCCTTTCTGGTTTCTTCATCTCTAAGTAAGGAATAAAAATCAACCTTTAAATTTAAAATAAATAGTGTTATTATAAACAAACAACTGACATGAACATATTTGTTGTGATGATATTTTAGATTAACAGTGCTGGAAAGTCCTATATGCTGTAGGTGTGATTTGTTCCAATATTGTGTCCCTATCATATAGTACCACTTTCTGTACAAAGTAAAATCCTGCGTAATGCTGATTTTCTCTTTGTTAACGCCACCTTTGAGGATGTTAACTTGAATATAAATTGACAGTGAATGCATCCATTTGAGATTGGCGTGAATGTTGAGCACTCAAATCACACTCAGTTAATCTGTGCACAGTCTGAGAACAGAATTTTTCCTGCATAGTAATATGATATAGCATCTACCCAGAGGTAATAATAATCTGAATGCAGTGTTCAAGTCTTTTGGGGGAGAATAAATTCCAAGTCTGTAAAATATCAAAACTCATTTTGTCAGACGTCAATTTGCAGCAGTTGTATCAGTGCATTTTCAGAGCAGTGTTAATGGTGTTTTTATGTTATAGACCAAGATATTTCAGTGTTCTGGACTCATAATAAAACAGCGAATCTTGATGGATAAACAGGTCCTGCTTGATGCTGTCAGATTTATTTTTAAGTTGGGCTTTAATTCATCATTTTCTGAGTCATTATAATTCTGCTAATTAGCTCTCAGTGCAGGGGAACATGTGGGTGTTTTCCACATTTCACAGCAATCCATCTGATAATTGTTGTTACACGTTCAAAACCTTAAATGTCAACTGTGTTGAGGATCACCACAGTATTTACAAATCTAGGGACGGCAGATGTGCAGAGAATGTGTGCCAATCCATACAGTTGATGAAATGTCAAAAATAACTCAGATTCTCCCTCTGGGAACCTTAAAAGTCTGAATTTTAGGGCCATCCTTTGAAATGCTGTTGAACTAGTTCAGTCTGGAACATACAAGAGAACTGAGTTGTTTTACGTGACCAGCTTGATTAGACTTTTTTAATTCTTTATCAGTGACTTGTCTCTTTTCTGTATATACTGAATTTGCAGGTTTGGCTGAGGATACCTGTTCCCTACTGTGCCTTAATGCACCCTCAGATTTGCAGCTGTTGTCATCTTCATCTCCATCATCCCCACATACTCTTCATGTTTATTTTCTTAGACACATTCATATATCTTTAATGCATCTTTACCTAACTAAACATTTTCATAAGAAGCCAAACAGCTGACAATATGACCTTTCACTAAACAAACAGCAACTGAATATCTTTCACAAAGCAAACTTAAAAACAGGAAAGCACTAAAGCAGTTTTTATGGTGCCTTGGGCCTACACAGAGGAGTTTTGGAAATGCTGAGAGTGTTGTGTAGCACTGGCTTGGCTGTCATACGCCCACTCAGTCACCCTCATCAAACCCACATGTCACAGCTGTAGATGAGCAAGTTCATTGCAGTTGCTATGCTCCTGCAGCTGTTTTGTTGTGTTACTGGCTTTATGTCTTCAAGGATGGAAGGATGGCACTTGTCTTTGGTTCTCAAAATCAGCATCCCTGGTTTTGAAAGTGGAAATTCTTTCATGCTTTCTTACAGTTTCTGCAAATACATTAAAACATTTGACTAATTTTACTTTTTTTATCATGCATTTTGTGCTTTTTTTTCCAGTTTGTGGCAGCAAAATAGTAATCACATATAGCAAACTCTGTGTTTACTGCCATTGTTTTCTGAATTTGTAGGCACGGACAGAAACACGTCAGAGAGGGGATGCAAACCCTGTGCAGGAAGAAAAATGCTCATCTCTTATAAGATGTGAAATTGTTGTTAGATGCACTAATATCAAATCACTTGGTTATTCAGTGATGTTTGTATATAGATTGATGCTATGCTGGTCATACACACATTACCTTCAACAAGACCTAAACCTCACTGAAACGGTTTCTCTGACAACTGTTAATGGGGCATGTCTTGTTTATACAGAGAGCCATGTTAAATAAATTGGTTTCTTGTACAACCCCTGCTGCCAGTGTCTAAACCTATGCATAAAGGTTAAATAATGCAGCGCTCATATCAAGCAGAATCCATTGCTCTTGGCAGCAAACAAACAAAATACAGTCTCTTTGAGCAAATTCTTTTTATGATCTGTATATACGCACTTGCAACAGAAAATGACATTTTTCCCCTTGAATTACAAATTCTTCAAAAATATCATAAACTGGACATGCCATATAAAACTCTTACTTCAGAGCAGTTATGAGGTTAAGTAACTTTACTCTGTGTCTATTGTACAACAGAAAATGTTCTTGCAGATGGTAATTTAATGCACTGATGCATGCTTCCCCTGAATGCCTATTTGGGCCATAGACAAGCTACAGCCATCCAAGTGTCCCAAATGACCACCGTTGCTTACTGTGCCCGAGCGTGTGTGTGTGTTGAAGGTTTGTGATTTAGCCACAGATGGGGTCACGACTTCAGCTTAATGTAAATAGACCAGCAAACAGCGAGGACATGCATCAAATGATGCAACCTCTCAGTCGATCTACCCATCTTCAAGGATATGGTGTCTGCAGCAGGAATGGAGGTGAAGGCGGGCTAGACTTCAGCAGCCTGTTGGTTATGCAGACCGGGCTTTAAAGTAGGCCAGCTCATGCCTGGAAGCAGCCGTGCCAAATGAACTTCCTTGGTTGCTGTGTGAGGCGGTGTTTTGAAGGAGCCTCCAGGGAACCAGGGCTGTCAAAACGATGTGAAGTGCTCGAAAATTTTGCAAAAAGGAAACTCACTTGGTTTGGACCATCAGCCTCGACTGTACGCACAGGAGAAGAGCTCACTAACGCACATTATCTTCATGTAGTATGAGACTGGAATTAAGGATTATTTTCATTAGGGATTCATCTGTGGAGTATTTGTATTATTTGATTGTGAAAATAGAAAATTTTAAATCAATTTGATCCATCATTTTGTCTAACATCATAAAATCATAAAATGGTGAATACTTCTCCCTCAGCCCAAGTATTGTATTAAAATTACCTTAATAATCCCAAACCCACAGAAACTCATTTTATTGCAATAATTCAGGTGTTACTGCAGTGTTATACTCCTTTAGGACATCCACTTCTGCATAAATAAAGCATGAGTGTTCACTGCCACTCACAGTTGGACTTTCCCTCAACACTTATTTAACTGTCATAATCCACCAGGAGAGTCTTTTAACAGTTTCAATGATGAAATGGCAATAGCTGTTAAGCAGTAAGGGAATCCTGTGCTGCCAGACAAAGCTCTTTTGATGAAAGTCTCATGTCATCTTTTGTGAAACTCCAGTATTTCTGCAGCCTGAGGGGACTCAAAGAGAGACTCTTAGTGCATTCATGAATGTATTCACTTATACACATACGGCAGACATATTCTATATATATAATGTGTAGGAGTAAGGTAAGGGAAAGGTGATGAGATCATATAGAAATGGGGGTGTGTGATAATTGCACTGAATGAAGGGGGAATGATACAGATAAATGGGAGAAGTGAGAAGAGGAAGACGATGAGGAGGAGGTGGAAGAGGGGGCGGCAAAGGCCCGAGTGGCAGGGGCCCGTTCCCACTGAGCAGGCCAGGATAATCAGAGCAGGGAAATGAGCCGAGTCCCACGCAGTCCTCGCCAACCGCCCCAGAGCGACCAATGACAAGCCTGATGGATGGCAGCGCACAGTGAGCACACTCCTCTGGGAGCGAGGGAGGCGAGGGGAGGCGAGGGGAGGCAGGGAGCTGCAGGTGGTTGGAGGTAGACGCCTGGGACAGAGTGTGGAAATAGGTTTGGTAAAGACCACTGAGAGCAAATGTTCTCACCAGGTAAAGCAAGTAAAGCTGGGAAATGTCATCGATGCGAGTGCACAAATGTCTACAGAGTCAGAAACATTATCTGTATTTAAGTAATGTGTCAGATGAGAAAAGATTGATGGAAAAACCTAAAGATGATGTTGATCAAACATCTTCTCTTAAGTCTTTAGGCTTGCGGTGGTTTTCATGTACTTAGTAGGTGATGGAGACACCCTTCCCAAAATGCTCTGTAACTGTTTCACCCACTTCTTTCTAGATTGTAACATACAGTAAAGAGCAAAAACATGACTGGTTGTAGTAACAGGCATAAGGTGGACTAATGAGAATAAATGATACCACTGTCTTATCCATGAAAAAAAACATGACAGCCAGTTGTAATGTAGAGCAGTGGTTCCCAACCGTGGTCCTCGAGTACCCCTACCCTGCATGTTTTAGATGTTTCCTTCTCCCCACACACCTGACAGTTCTTATCAGTCTTCTGCAGAGCTTGATGATAGGCTGATCATTTGAATCAGGTGTGTTGGGAGACGGATACATGTAAAACATGCAGGATAAGGGTACTCAAGGACCAGGACTGGGAACCACTGATGTAGAGGAACACAACACAAAGCACCAACCTCTGATGATATGAACAGCTGAATTTTATTCACTCCAACCCAGTGAATAAAATCATGTCTAATTCACTTTTTTCTTTTCACGTTTCAGTTGTTCACATTAGATTCGTATGATAATCACATGGAAATATGGCAAAGGCTTAATTTTAAACCCAAAAGGTTAAAATGTAGAATGAAAATATTTGAGACAAAGGGTTTTTTCCAATCATTGAGGGGTCATGAAATGGATAATTCAGAGAGTGTTATAAAAAGTCCTGGTAATTGAATGGTTAATGGTGTTTGCTTTGGTCTGGCCTCAAAATATTCTTAAGAATAAAAGTATAATGGACATTTTATTTATCATGACTTGGTGTTGCTATTTAAATCCACTTGAAGTGCTGTGAAAGTCTAAGCTTTCTGAGCTCACTTCAGAAATAACGACAGAACTTTTCATGACTTCTCTTTATTACCTTTTGAGTTGGCGAGGGTGATTGTTTGATTTACAAAAAAAGATTTTCAGTGGAGCGTTACTTCGAAGTTTGCATCTGCAACTTCTTTATGTGTGTAAGGATTTTTCAGGTGACACATGCCAGAAAGTGACAATGATGATCATTTGAAGCTTTAGATGCATGTGTTGACATAGTTGAATGTGTAGACCTTAGAAACAACTGCCTGAAATGTGATTTTAATGATACATTTTATATACTGACTCTAGCAATTGCACATTTGATTCTTAATACTTGGATATTTATGAACCCATAAATACACAAGTTTAACATTAGACAAATGAAATCTATCTTGCAGGCATGTCTGTTTAACCTCGCTGACATGAAGAATGTCTGAGACATCTTATTCTTAACTTAAACCAGGCTTGATCCATTGTTCTGCTCCTCCACTGCCTAGAGTCTGTACTGCTGCCAAAAAGCAGTTTGTTCAAGTGTCTGGAAAATAGACACTCCATACCTTCTTGTCTTTTTCACTCTTACACATGTCCGTATATAACACCAGCGGGTCATATTCTGTGAAACCTAATGAAAGAGAAAAGAGACTAGAGTCTATCAGGAAATCTGAGCTCCAGATTCTGAATGGTTGGATCGTGTCCCAGCCTGAAGTGCACCTTGTGGGCCCATAGCCGGGAGATCGGCAGCCAAGAGAAATCAACAAGGCTGTAAACAGTAACTGCCGGCAGGGACGGCCACAAGGGATGGCTTATTTTTCACTCTCCATGAGAGGTCTACCCAGTCAAAAGATGTCCAGCTCCCTGCAAATTCACACCAATCAGTTCATTTGAAACTCTACTCTTTGCGGTGATATAAATGTCCCTCATTTAACAGGTTACAGCTAAAGTAAGGAAGGATTTTGTTTAAAGGCAAAGTATGAAACATTTCTTGCTTCTGTTCGAAAAAGAACTTTTTTAAATTGGTGTTTCCTCTCCAATCAGTGAGTGAGGGACTGCAAACAGCACTTGAGCGAGCAGTAGACTGAAAGGGGAGAGGGAGCTCCTGTTATTATTTCTTAGATTCCAAAAATACAGATAAACATACTCTCTCCTTTGCAAAACTCAAAGCACAAACTTCCTCATTTCTACTGTGTTGCAGACAGGTCAGTAGGCTGTGATTGGCACGTATGTCCGTCCATTATCATTTGTTTTTGTAGCATAAACCAAAACCATGCAATGCTGTAATTTCTCAGTTATACGTTGGACTAGTGCCTTTTACTATGTTGTTTGTCAACCATCTGCATCCGTCATGCTGTTTGTCATCATTTTGTAGCTGGAGCAGTGCTAGATGGCTGTTGGATATTTAAGTCTGCTACATACAGTACCGTACTCCACCAGAACAGACACATTTGTTCTTGTTCCTGGTTTAGGGGTTCTTGCAGCCTGTTCTCCACACACTGTCCAGGCTGAACTTTCTTCTTGAGCGGTGTGTGAGAACTACTGCACATTTGGTCAGGTACTCAGAGTAAGTGTGGTTAATGTGGAAAAGCGGAGGACCCCCCCCACCAAGAGTTTGGCACTTGAGTTTTTCGTAGAGTATGAAATGTCTTGGCCAGAAAAAACATTATTCTTGTTTTTGCCACCTTGAGAAGATGGACAAATTTCTCTGTTCATGCGGAGTATGTAGGAGTCCTTATTCACTGAACTGTTACTTAAACTATCCCCCTGCTGTCTGTGGTCAAACTATATATGAGGTCACTGACAAGACAAACTAAAAAAAAAGTGTCTCTTGTTTTGTACAGCAGGTCCTTATTATAAGTACAGTTTGAATATATATTAGTGCTGTCAAATGATTAAAATGTTTAATCAGACTAATCACAGGGTTGCTGTGGATTCATTTTGATTAATCACAATTAAATATCATTCATTTTTAATCTATATGATTTCATTTTTCAAGAAATAAGGGAATGCATATATGCACTTAACATGTTTATTAAATACCTTCAACAGTTTCAACAAAACAACTGGAAACAACTGTTCTGTCTTGGGGTTTTGTGTCCTCATATTTCCATCCAGAGGCCAACGTACTGTTTAGTGTCTTCCATCTTTATGGGTTGGCTCTGCTTCCTGTCACTACTGGATCAACTGCCCATTTGTGCATACGGTAACTCTATTTGGACGAACTGCCCCAGATGCGTTGGCAGAGACGTTCAGAGTCATTCTGCAGCAGATGGGTTAATGGCATTCAAATTTGTAATCAGATTAATGATGATGATGAATTAATCTGTGTTAATGTGTTAATTTTGAGAGCCCTAATATATATTATATTAGTTGTTTATCATTACACTTTATGTATGTTTGTCAGTGAGCGTACCTTCATACTGGCAGCAGATGTGTGTGTATGTGGGAGGCCACTGCCATTAAATGAAACTAATCTTGGGTGCAAAGTATGTTGAGTCATTAGAGAGTGTGATGCAAATTTGCAGATGGCGAGACGTGCCAACGGTGAGTGCAGAGGAGTGTGACAAACTGTAGTCAGGACCATGGAGCTGTACCTCGCCAGTTTCATCTGAAATGCATCATCAACTTGTATTGAGGTGCACCGCATGTCAAAGATAACATGTCACAGCTAATGGAAAGTGACTAATGAGCATATCAGTGTCAGACTTAAATCCTGGACATAAAAGATGTTGATGAATAAAGTCATCAACAGTTTAAGGTGGTGTTAGCTGATGAGGGAGAAGTATATTAGCTCCTGTCACATAGTTAATAAATAAAATGGGATCTGACAAAGGAAAGTTGATATAATGTAGACTGACAGTACAGTGAAGAAGACTGTACACCTAAGCCTTGACTCTTGCATTGACCTTGACCTTACTACACTGAGATTCTATACCTCAGTTATTTTATTATTATTTGTACATATGGATTTCTTATTCCATGTGAAATCTGGGTAATTTTTGTGTTTAAGTCCAACAAACCTAAACAGACTAATGTAACTGCCACTGTAACTGTCATTATCCTATTTTGTAGTGTAGCTCTTTTTTTCATTAAAAAAAAAGTAGAAAATAACTAGTAAAAAGAATTTTAAAAAGATTTTAATCAAATCTGGTAAAATATTGCCTTGCTGAGTGGATATACACTATTTTAAGAAAACAAAGATAGTTTGGGCTTATTTAAAACAAAAACACATGAAATATCTTGGTAAGTTTGACCTACTTTTCCTGGAATCACCATATTGTCAGCTTTTTGAAGTCAGCTTGACAATCAGAGAAGTGAGAGTTTGTTGCAATCCTGTGTGCCACTTTTTAAAAGTTATGTCTTGAATTATACAGAGATCAAGCTGCTTTCCTTTTGGGAATGCACCAGAAATAGTTTTTGGAAGTGCTCAAACTCCTGGACACCTGATCTTTTTTCAAGTTAAAAATAAGCAGCGATTTAAGTTTCGGTTCAGAGATTTAAAGAGATTGTGCACTGTAGTGTATTAGGTCATTATATGCTTTAGGTCTGACATCTACTTACTACCCTGGGGCAGTGAGGCACATATTGGCCTATGATGTTACAGGAAAAGTAAACTTTATATCCCTGAGTACATGCTTTTATGTAGTGCACTGCAAATGCATACTATATCTTAGGAACCAGCAGTTTCCATTAAAGACACACTAACAGGTACCAGGTGGGGTGTGTTCCAATAATCTGATGAAACAGATGTATGGTGTGCTGGCTCTGTGCAGAGACACAGCATGGATGGCAATAAACTGCATGTTTAAGCTCTTTTACAAAAGCATTCAGTGACAGTGCAGTGACATGTGAGTGTAGCACGTGTGGATTTTGCTCACAGAAAGATAGAGAAAAAAATAGTAATTTGTGAATTTTTGTTGCATGTATATCATCATATAAATATAGATATACATACAGATATACATTTTCAGTGCAATACAAAACAGGAGTACTTAGTGAAAAATCAATGGTTCTCATGACCATCGTACTTTTGCAGAACAATAACAAGAATAGTAATAAAGATTATATTTGTAAACAAACATATTTACACTTACACACACATACATTTACCTACACATATACATGATTGTGGACATGCCTATGATGTACACACATGCAAAAAAATTTAGTTTAGTATTTGATCATGTGTAAAAGATAAATATGAACATAAGAGTAGCACAGTAAAACACTGAGAAGAGGGATAGTTCTGTCTTCTAAGTTCAGTCGAAGTCAGATTTGCTAAAGTTACATAATGGTGCCCAACAACTTTTAAGTTTGTCTTGTTCAAGTCATAAAGAAAATGTGAGTTTCACCATCACAAAAATTTCATGGATCATGTCAGCTATCTAATTTTTGATTGTAGGAGCTTCAGTTGACATCCTGGATTTTGAAGTTTAAAGGTTGGTGCAGTGTGTTATGTAGCTTTATAGAATAATATTCTTGGCCTGCAGTTCAACTGAGACAACACGTATTTTGCTGCAGAATAACTGTGCAAAGGAGATGTAAAATTCAACAGGAGCCACTGCCCGAGGCCTCAAAGACCAGATCAACAGGCTGTAAGTTGTCTTATGAATAAATGAACAGAGCAAAACGACCCTTCCTGCCACCTCTAATTCACTAATTGACCAGAACATTGGCCCCAAGGCCAGCTCGTGAGGTGATGTTGCTTTTGAGTTCAGTGATACTCACACCTGATTAAGCATGTGCGTGCTCTTTACTCTGAATGGCGCGCACAGCCCTCAGCTGGGTCGCTGTGAGCTGATCTTGACATTTGCGTTTCTTAAACAAAATTACCAAATGACTTTGCAATAACGTAGATAAGATCTTTATTTGGGTCAGTCACAGATACAGGGTGTTTCATTCCTGTTCTGTGTTTTAGAAGACCAACTGAAAGTCTTGAGCACAAATGCGAGAACAGACAGAATATATGAACAAAAATGGCATTCATTATGAAAATGCAAATATTAACTATGCACCAGCGGCATCCTTATAGAGGATTACCTGCACATGGCATGTCGCTCCTAAAGATGCCTGAAGTGGTACAGATGGTATTTTGTATTCTGTGTACAGAAAACCCTGCTTCCAGCTTTGTCTACTCTCTATCAAATGTCTGGAAGACTGTCACTGAAATTGGGATGCCCATGTGTTTGCCTGCATTAAATATTTAAGTACCCTTTCTGCCTCTGTACTTGGTCTTTTTTTCAACTTTCACTTTTACTTTCCTTGATCTTGTCACCAAACCATTAGCTTTAGCATTTTGCTGACATAAATCAGAGGCTAATGAGGCTATCTGTATGCTGTGCATGGCATCTGTGAGATTTATTGCAGAAAATATTGACACCATGACATCTTCAGTATAGCTGGGCACAACAGTTAAACAGCTTCTGTCAAAACAAGCAGCATAGGAAAGGTCAGCAGTAAGGTTATTTTTTTATTTCTTCACTGGGAATGATCCTTCAAGCCTGTGATTAAGTTGCTCAGTTAGATTCTTTTAGAAGCCCGACTGACTCGTAGCCCCAGGAGAGTTAGATTTATATTAATGTGACTAAAATCAGCCAGCCGCCACCTGAATCACTCCCCCATGAGCAGGTGCAGAGGTATGAAAGGAAACTCAGAATTTAAGCAATGCTTAGAATTAGCTCGATCATGATGAGGAACGGCTTTTTATTGCCATTTGGCATGTCACAAGAACATATCAAACGAAATATCTGTTTGCACAGTTCTTCCAAAAACGAGTGCATCCACCTGACTACATAAGAATTAGCTTGGCCATAGGTAACTAAATCAGTTTTGTGATGTAATTTGGATCTCTTTGCATTCAAAGTTGCACTAAAACGACTTTTATCAAGGATTTATAAATGGTCCAGGTTATTAATCAGGGTTATTTATCTAGTTATTAGGTTCACTTTATAGATCATTAATAAGCAACAGTTTTGGGCTCTTGGTATACTTATTCTCCTCTGTTAATTGTCAGATTTACTTGTCATCTTAATTTATGCTTCCACTTCATCAGTGGAAGTTAGTGAGTAACAAGCCAGTGAAATATGGTGAATTGGTAGTAAATTAAAAATACATGAAGCTGATATTTAAATGCCACTATTGTAAAGTGATACCAAATTCTCAAGTTGTCATTCAGAGTAAGAAATGCCAATCCTGAAACTGAACAATAAAATGTATGTGACATGTTTTTCATTTTCACTTGAGCATATTTCAAATCTTATTCCAAAGCCTCAGACAAATTATACTTGGAAAGAAAATGTTTTACATGTTAGTTCCTATTTCAGGATCCAGAGGCCCTAAACAGAGACTAAGCATCAGATTATCTCCTCCATCATTCCCCTGTGATTTTCATTCCCTCTTGGTTTCTCCACATAAACTCTAAGCTGTACAGAGGCTTTTGTACCTCAGGGACTGACATCGGCTTGTAAGAGCGCTGCCAAGCTGTACAGTAAGATAGGCACGCAATGCTGTGCTACTCTAAGCAGATAAGCCCAGTGAGAGAAAGCAGAGAGGAAACAGGCCAGTGGTTGAGTCTAGTGTACTACAGGGGTCAGTGGCTCAATTATCTACCCTCTCATAGGCCGTTCATTGTTGCAGAGGGGCCCATCTTATCTTCAGGCATTAGATCTGTGACACGTATGAATAATCACACCCTTATCACCACGTAGGTTCAATCCATCCCAGGGATGTGGCCCTTCATGGGAACCCAAAGAGCAGCTCTTTATCTTCTATGGTCAAATATGAATGTGTCTATGTGTGTGTATCAGTCTGTGAATGTGTGCAGAAGAGTGTACAGAGGAGAAAAGGAGCTTTGGTGGGTAAGGGACAATGATGACTAAGCGGTAGACATTTGTTAAAGCAGTAGTAATGGACCCCTGTGACCTGAGCAGTAGCCCTGTGTAATTTCCCAGCTGGTTTTTTATTGACTGAGTGTCATTGTGCCCTGCAGCCCTAGAGGACCCTCATCTGTCATACATCTAATAGTACAGGACTTGTCATG
>JAPTMW010000005.1:21129844-21141352 GCA_029822955.1 Ostorhinchus angustatus
GTGGTGAGTTTCTCTAAGCAGATAGGAGACGGACTAACTTTGAAGAACAGTCAAACTGTACGGTCCAACTTCACATGTTACAATGCAGCACACACACGCACACACGCACACACACGCACACACACACACACACGCACACACACACACACACACACACACTGACTCCAAGGTGACTTGTCCATCTAACTACATAACCTATCATAAGAAAGTCATACTGAAGTAAATTCACGTAAAACACAGAAGCAGCTTTAACAGTTACTAAAAAAGATTATATTAACATTGAAATAGTAAATAAATAAACATCAACTGTATCAATATAAATGTGTACATAGTTTAGAATGGAGGCCTTTTATAAATTTACTATGGAACGCAAATATTAAATAGATGAATTGAATGAATTAACTTGATTCTTGAACTTTACACTATCATTAGAACTTTTTATAGCATTTCGAACATTAAACACATGTAAAACCTCCAGGACACTAAAAATGTGAGTGAATGGCTCACAGTTCTGATTTGATTTGATAATGTCACCCGCTGTGAATCCAATCAATGCTCTGCCTGATGTAATATTGTGCTTCACTTATTTGACAAACATTAATTCAAAGTCCAACCCCTGGAAAAATCGCTTTTGTCGAACTAATACATATGTTTTTTTCCTCAATCTGTTATGAAATCGGGCTCACAAGAGATGAAGATAAGTCATTTCTAACATATGACATGCAGTGAACACCACCGTTGTTTTCTAAGATAATACCCAAGATAATTAAACAACCCAGTTTTGTGTTTCCATCTCAGTTTCAGTCGTTTGCTTATAATTTATTGTCTTTAAATACAGTAGATGCTATTTTTTCTGAAACCATAATATGACTTGTATATCTTTACGTATCGACCAAGATGAATACATGTATTTTTGAGATCCGAGCTGCATTATAATGAAGCGAGACACTGCTTTTTAAAAACAAACAGTGCAAGGACAAAGGATCACACAGCCCATATAATGCAGGAGTAGACAATACATGACGCCCACTAGGGATGGCTCCTTGGCTGGTTCTCACTAATAGGATGGCTGAGCACACAGACGCCCTCAGGGAAGAGGATGTTGAGATGGTGGGTGGTGCACATCAAGCCGCTTTCCTCAGGATAGTTTTTGCAGGGTGAAGAGGGTCAGGGCAGATGTATTATGTACACTTCCTTACTTTAACTTTGTACGGCTTTGTTGGAGGTCAGCTGGCAATTCACCTTTTCTGGGAAAACTTAAGAGGGAATGAAGTCAGGCGAGGTTTAGGACAGACAGTTGTTTTGAGGATAAAGCTCGAGAAAGTTTGAGAAAGGAGCACTTGCTGGTGTCATTCTCCTGGCTGGAATTATTTCATCTTCTGGGCGGTGTATGGGATGTGGAGGTCATAAAGGATGTGAACGGCTAAAAATACTTTTTTCTCTTCTTCATCTTCTTCCTTTTAAATAAATATTTGCCTCTTTATTGATCTTCCTCTACTTTGTGTAATTGTTTCTCACCCCTTCCTCTAACCATTCACTCTTGATGACACTTTTCCACAAATGGTTAAGCAATTTGTTCAATACTATGCAATAAGGCAAGTCAGTGAGGTTTCAAATGAACAGAGGCAGTGTTTGCTGTGATACACCATCAGACAGCTTGCATGAATCAGTGCAGAGTAAAGCAGATGGACTTGGTTATTATGGATGAAGAGCCAAGACCATTCTGGGAATTTTGGAAATCTAGTGAGAGTAGAAAATCACCAATATAAAACACATAAGTATTTAAAACCAGTGCACTACTGCAGTGCAGATGCTTAAATTTAATATAGTCAGTACAAAGGTTGTTGTCGTTAAAAAACACGATTAAGTTTCTGCATAAAATTATAACAGACATGATGTAGAGCAGCTTTTAGCCTCTGAGTTTATGTGGGCTGGTGCACTTGGCCAAGCAAATGTTGGTGCACATGCAATCTGTGATCAATGTCCCATGTGAGTGAGTGTGGCATTACTACCTTTAGGCAACTGGCAGCAAGTCCACGTGTCCACTGCAACAACAAAGCCGACGGGCTGGTGTGCTCAACAGACACATCATTAGCCGTGTTACAACTGATTTTGTTTGGGATCACAAACGGACAGTGGATGTGGACAGTGAGCTCTGACATCCTCTGTAAAAGAATAAAAGCATGAAAGCACACAAACTCCTGAGCAGCTACAGAGGAGTTGGAAGTCCAAGTCCAATTAAAAATGATGAGTCAGGAGCAAACATTCAATTATGTATAAGTACCTTTAGCAAATAACTCTATAATTATATATCTGTGACTCAGCTCTCTCTTTTTAACCCTTTATTTGTTATGCCTGTGCATTAGTGTAGGTATATTTACATACTGCATGTGTCTTACGGGCAAGTCAGTGACACATTCGTTGGGTCGGAATGATTATGAGGCAGTCTGGTGAGAATAAAGGGTGACCTTTAGGAGCACTGTGTCACATAGACTCAGGCTTCACTGCAGCAAACTGGGCTCAGTTCCTGGTTTAGGTCAAATGCTGAATGTCATACTCTCTCAGTTTCCCTAAGAAAGGTGAAAATAGACAATGTATATATATATTCCCAGATTCAAGGAAATGTTAGGAGCGGTCACCCTCCAATATCAAGTTCATAATTGATCAGCTGGACCTCTCTGTGTGAATGTGCATGCTGTGTCTGTGTGGGTTCTCCACAATCCTAAATCCACAGATATGAATGTGATCTATCCATCAACCCTGTGTTGAACTGCATGACCCTTTCAAGGACCAAACAGTTCAGAAAATATGTGTTTTAATATATAACGAATGAATAATATAATAATAAAATGTTGCAGTCCTAGAAGATGCTAAGTTTTGTGGTTTTAAATCCTAAGACCTGAAGCACAAACTTGTATTTTATGTATGCAAATTGCTTTATTTACTAGAATGTTGTGTTGAAAAGTCATTGTGGTTTTGTATACAATTTCCATTTATACACATATATTGGAAAAACTGCTGCCCTTAGGCTAATGCTAACTTCTTTGTGTTATTTTTATTAAATATGTATGGGTAGATGCTTCCCAAGGACGTTACTTTTGCTGTCACCTGCTGTACCAGGCTGCATGTTATTAATACTCGATTGCTTTTCATAAATATAGGTCCCTACTTCCATAACTTGCGCGGTATATTTTCTTCCCTAAAAATCCGAAGGCTGTCAAAATAACTCCGGAGTTACTGCAGTTCTTGAGCTTTTGTTTTGTTTGAGTCCTGCTGCAGTCTGTGTTGTCTAACTTGAAGGTGGACGGGCTCTCCCTCAGTCAGAGCTCAGTGGAGCGTGAGTCCAGTTCAAAGGAGACAGGGCCGTTCAGGATCCTGCATCCACGATGTCACAGTCAGCCACACTGTGAGACAGCAGCCCTTTATCTCTGTGAGCTCCAGCTAACAAGCTCAATTACAGTAACCCCAGCTGCAGTAGTATGGCCTCAGGTTGGATGTTCCCGTCTTCTGCCTCTGTGGGACTGTGTTTACCAGGGATTTATATTCCTTTGGGTCTCAGTCATTATAGATACCTTGCAATGCACTTCTGTATCCTTAAAACGAATACAAAAAGAGCAGTTTATAGACCAAATGTTTTCCTCTCTAACTGAGGTAGCATCCCTCCCTGAACTCACTACCATTTAAGACTATAATAATTCTGAAAATTAAATGACATGGTGAACTCATATGCCCACATCACAATTTCTGTAACAGTAATCCCATGTGTAAAAGCAAGAAGCTGCGGTTGAAAATAAAAGCTTAACCTATCTACTAATCATCTGACAGGGACTGTAAAAGAAGTCAATAAAACCACTATGACGCTGTACCATGCTGAAGATTCAAGTTCACCTTTAGACTGCTGCCATCTGGCCTTTGCAGAGTATTTTGGTTAGATGGTGCCAGGTTATGCAAACAGGTAGAAGAACAGTAAATGTTTCTGATCGTTATTTATTGACAACAGTGTTACCAAAATTGTAGATCATCAGGTTTATAATGAAAGTTTGACAGTTGAAATAGAAGTTATTATTAGGGAGTAAGGAGGAATGAAAAAGAGAAAAACATAATAATTATAAAGGAGAGTAAGAGAGAAAATAAATAAAGGAAAAATAAAATGCTTACTCCTAAATTCAACACAACTGAATGCAGAACAAAAATAAAAACTCAAACTCAAATACAAATAACAAACAGCTCCAAACACCATCGGTTAGAAGGGTAAAAATATACCTATACAGTATATGGCGTATATAGTAACTACATAATATGATGCTTGACAAAGGCCTGTATGGTTCTATCAGCGACAGATGAATGAAGGTTCTGGATGTGGAGCTGTTTGAGGGTTTGGAGATCACAGTGTTCAGCTTCAACCATCACCCATTACACACTGGAACATACTTTTATTCTTTGAATCTTTTAGTTCTGTTCTGCACCATAGAGGGTGACATATCCAAGTCCCTTCTTATCTTTCTTTGAGGGACTTTAATTTGACACATTTCAACAATTCTCTCACACATTTCAGTGACAAGCTTAAATCTTTGGTCAGTCTTTGCTGAACTAGTCCTGCTTTTGAATCAAGTCATGATACAATTACATGTTCACATGACATTGTCATTTCATTATTATACAGTAGTCTTAACTCGCCCGCCTCTTATTCTAGAATAGATTGCAGCCTACATGTGAAGAATGGATGTATATTTATATCCCAGAACAGAGTTTTGGGGATATTATGACTTTGATCCGACTGCCACCGCTGGATATCCTTCATGTGAACACGATAACTTGAAAGATAATCAGTTTAGAAATTCCATATTTTCTATATCAATGAATATCATGGAGAGGAAGAACTGATTCGATTGTGGATGATTTACCATTTCTAGATTGCCCACAAGGGGGCGCTCAAAAGTTTAAAATCACTAAACACTCTTTTGTTCATATCTCTGGAACTATTTGTCTGATTTGCTTCAAATCAAGTGCAAATGAAATGACCTTAGGATTCCTCACATCATGACATCATAGCTGTCTGCTTAAGGATTGGGGCATTCGGGGATATACGCCTAGCCGTCGCTTCCGACAGCTAGTTTTGTCTAGTTAAAAATGAAATGAAGCTGACTAGACAAAACATGAAATATGTTGTGTCTGTCTACAATGAAATACAAGTCAAAGTAAATAGTAAAACCACTGTAAGACAGGCATGATTTACTGGCAAAGATAAAGAAATCCTCAAAAATAAATAATCACATTTTGAAAAGTCTGCATTTAGTTGAACCCAAAAGAGTAAAATACATATATGATATAATATATATGAAAACATGGTGATGGAGAGAGACACATGCATCATCAGCAGAAATGCAATGTATCTCCAACTGTGTTCTCCACTGACATCCTCGTTTTATCAACGGCCTGATTCAAACAGAAAGCTGTTGGCTTAGCTGCCGTTTCAGCCAGTACTGGACTGAGGAGTGGAGGTTGTGTGAGGGTATTTATACAGTTAGGGGAGAAATGTGCCAAATTCAGTCATCAGCAGCTCATATAAATCACTTTGTCAGCTGCTTGGGTTTGGTACAGTCAGTGCTGTCATTCTTGGGGACCTTAACAAACACACACAGAGCCACAGGGCGATGTGGACCGACAGCACCTACAGTAGAGTGCAGGCTCCTCTGGCAGCCATACTGGAGCTTATCTCACAGCAGCAAATTTGCAGGGGTCCCACATTTGGATCAAGAGTATGAAAAATTCACAGCTGCAGTGATGCAGAAATTACAGCCATGTTGAGATAATTCTAACATTTTGGGCTCCTATTAAAGAGTTACAGCAGAAGGAGAGAGGACATTCTGGAGGAAATCTAAAGTTTTCGGGCCATGTGTATGTTCTGAACCTGTAGTTACATCATCAGCAACCTTTGCAAGGCTAAAACCGTCGAACCGTGGAAAAACTTTTTTCTTTGAGTTCTGACTACATTAGGAGTAACTTTCAGACTCTAACTGAATGCAATTTGATCAGTAAGTATATAGAAAATTGTGCAAGGTTCAGTTCAAACCTTCATCGAGGATTTTGACTTACTACTAAGGCTGAAATTAACGTAAAAAAAAAAAAACATTGAGAGAAGAACAATATTCTTTGACAATTCAACTACATTTAATATACTTTTCTCTTCTATTCTTTTCTGACCTTTTTTGTGTCGATTTAAAAATTAAATTCCTGACTCAGCACACAATACTTCAGCGTTATAGTCTGTCATACTTTTGTACTTTTTTAAGAATTTCCGACCCACATCCTACTTGTAAATGTCCTTCCTTTTTTTTCTTTGATTCAGTCACTGTTATACAGGAGGAAGAGCGAAATATTTCATGCCTTATTACTGGTTTGAGATTGACACTATGGATAACGTTCTTCTACTCTCTAAGCTCACTTGATGTGTCGATGGGTTGTAGGGTAGTTTTCTACTTCTCTGTCCATGTCTTAGTTCATCGGACCTCCTAAACCACACTTTCTACAAGCTGAGATATGACCTTCGGCTGGTTTATTAGGGTGCTTCCTCTGTGTTTCCATTTGTACTTAGTATTCAAGTCTCCTCTCAGGCCTGTCTCCTTGGGTACTTTCTGTTTCCGCAGGGAGTCAAGTAAATGTCATTTTTTCTTGGAGATAATTGGACGCAGGAACATAGCGGGAGGGATTTTCTACGTGCCTCACTCTGACAGTCTGACATCCAGGTTAACGTCTGTTCACATTGGCAACACTGCACCAGGAAATTCTAGACCTGATATGAGTGATCTGACATATCTGTGGGATTTTTTTCTCCATTCCTGAACAATATGGTCTCTCCCCTTTTCAGTCAGTTTGCTCATCTAAAATATCACAGGACACTTTTTAGCATCCAGAATCAAAACCACTCTAGAAGTTGGTGATTTATTGACAATGGTGCAAGATATTTATAGTAGTACTCTTATAGTGTAGTCATCTGTACTAGAACCAAATCTGCTTGATTACTGGCTCTGTAACGTCTAGCTAACATCTGTCCGTGCAGGTCCATGTGTGGTAGGCGGAGCCTGTCCTGGCGTCATATGGGTAAAGGCGGGGTGCACTCAACATGCATCACCAGTTCATCACAGGGCCATCCAGCAAATACACAAAAAGCTCAGGAAGAGTCATCCATTTTTTTGCACTTGCATGAAGTTTATGTTGGAGTAGTGTTGTCATCATTCACAGATTAAACATGTGTTTCCAGGCACAACAAACCCTCGCAAACACTTTACCTGATTTGCACACATTTTTGGTGATCTTGACCTTGACCTTTGACCTACATTCACCAAAATTTAATGGGATCTATTCTGAACCACTTCGTACCTTTCCTGAAAATTTCATGGAAATTGGTCCAGTAGTTTTTGCGTAAAGTTGCTGACAAACAGACAGACAGACAAAAAAACCGACGCAAAAACATTACCCTCACCTCCCCGCTAAAAAGATAAGGAATGTGCTGTTAGAAGTTGTAAACATAGCACCAGCTACATAACATAAAACAAAGCCATGGATCTAAATCAGCCTTGAGTTTTTTCATTTCATCAATCAAAATATTAATGAAGACTCCAGAGGTGTGGAGTTTGTTTATGCAGGTCTCAGTGTGACATTGTTCTCTACTAAGATGATGCCAAACTAAAGAAGATTTGCTCTTTCTCTTCTGTGTATTTGCTCCGTTGACATTAGCTGATTTTTAGGGAAAGGCACAGATCTGACCTCGACACAGAAATCACCCGTTTTGATTTCTCTGGTTCCTCTTAAATGTGCAGCAAATAATAATCTAAAAATGCTTTATTTTTACCCAACATATTTCTTTTTCTAGTACCAGAGCTCTGTCTCTCATTTACGGTGTTTCTATTTGACCTCTAAAAAACATTTGGCCCTTTCCCAAATTTATCTGCAAACAAATACAATAAAAGCAGACCTGGCCCTCACTTTAACCTGCTGCTTCTTTCCTTTTTTATCTCTCCAGTTACACATTCATAACACACCTAAGCCTCTGTAGCAGAGAAAACTCACCCAAGACGTTGATGTTAGATTTGGTTAGAGTTAGACCGACAGCAGCAAAGATGGCAGACACTTTGGAGAACCAGTTTACACAGGAGAAACAAATCTGCCAGTAAATATTTATTTGCTGGCCACAAATTATTGATCACATGTCAGCATAATAAAGGTATTTATCAGTAATTGCAGTACTGTGCAAAAGTCTCAGGTTGCCATGAGGTTTGTTGTTTTAGAATGATTATAATCACCACACACATGCATTTCTCAGTATCTGCATCAAGATATAAAGAGAATTTACTGGAAATATTGTATGTAAACAGCCTTAAAACTGAAATTCTGAAAAAAAAAAGTGTCTGTAAACCAAAGTATGACCTCTCTTTGCACATAAGTCTTGAACTCTTTTGTTTGGACGATATGAGATTTACTTCACTAATGTTTCTTTCAGCACACTTTAAAATTTCCTTATTGTTTAGGCTACTTTTTGTTTCAATAACTACTGACTTTTGTTTGCAGAATCTGTTTAGTCATCTTTTTTTTTTTTTTTAGAGTTTTTAAAGTGTGCAGATTTTTACAGAATTTTCCTGTTGCATCTCTCAGACAAATAGTAAAATGTATGCTCATTACAACACAGCTAAAAGTGGCCTAAGATCTTTACTCTATTTAGAAATAAATCCTTTTTTCAGAGCAAAAATGTTAGAAAAGATGCTTCTCATTTCTGTTAGTTTCAGTTGGGGCCATCATACAAACAATATAGTCCAGTGGTGTTTCTAGCCTAAATTGAATCCCAGCAGCCCTAAAATAAGATATATTTTTTTACTTTGTCTATTTTTAACAATCTAGAAAATTGCCAAAACCATATACAGGGCATGGTTGAAACATAATATTTTAACAACAAAATGCAGTACCCCCCCGCCTCGAAAATGGCTTGATCCACCTCATCCCTCCCACATTTCTCGAGTCTTGACACTCCATTTGCACACAAAGCAAAAGTACACAGCCTTCCAGAGGCGGTGGGATATAATACCTGGCTTAAACCAATATATGTAACACATTTCTTTACTTTTACCACTCAGTACCAACACATTATTATCATCATCAGTCCTCATTCTTGTTGCATTGAAATGTAAATCAATTAATGCTGTTAGGTAGGAGTTAGCTGATGTTTTTTTCTAGCTCAGAAACATTCCAGGTGGTTCAGTCAACCTCTGTCCTCTGTTTGAAATGAAATGAGAGAAGCTGCTATTGTGTCATGTATATGTGTTAATATTAAAGCCAAGGTGCTACTGTCTGGAACAAAAAAAAAGTAGTCAGCAGATTTGCCACCCTTAAGGTGAGGTAACAAATTAAAGTAGAAGAATCGTCTGCTGAGTATAAAGATGATTACATACATTGTATTCATTGTACCTTAGGCAGGGTTGCCTCTCTCTTATTATTATTATTATCATTTATTATTATTATTTTGTAGATTACACACAGTTTTGTTTTTTAAAGTTTATTTTTATTTAGCGTACGTATTTGTAATACAGACAAGAAGGAAAAAGACAGAGACAAACAATGAAAAAGTACATTTCTGTTAATGCGTTTTACGTGTTGTGCGTTGCATTTCAAATAAAAGTCCAAATAAATAAATAAATAAGTCCAAGGTCCATTTATGGTGGTAAAAGAACATGAGGAAGGACTTAGACTAACAGACCAAGGGAGAGAGGGGGGGATTGATTATTGGATGGGAGGCTGACATCGGAGGGAAAAGTGCAGGTGACAAAGGTGGAAAACAACTGAAGGGGAGATGAACAGAGGAATGGAGGGAAAAATACAGGGATAGAAAGAAAACAGACAAGGACACACAAGTCAGGTGAGAGTCTTAAAATGAAAATACTTGCACGTCGTTTGTAGATGCAAAAACTGGTGCAAATGAAACAAAAGTATTATGGTGCCACGGTTGGACCGCTGTAATTCACAAGCATGAAAACGGAATGAGGATATTCATACATGTGGTGCATAACTCAACCACTTTCTATGCAAATAAGGTTCGCTGCAAAAAATAAAATAATGACTATCGCTAACTGCTCTGCGCAGTTTGGCTGCGTACATACTCACTTCTGACCCATTGCCTCTTTCTGTGTCTGTCTTTTTCCAAATCTTCAAGTGTGTGAAGTTTGAATGATATTGAATTAATGTTAAATAATGTCAAGTACAAAATCTGATACTGGATGGATCAGGTCAGTTCACATGTTATTTCTGGGATTTTGGTACTTAAGTAAAAAAAGCACTGATGATCAGACCGCTTTATTTCATATCCATATATCCTTATGACAGTGCAGTCATGGAGTGTAACAGTTGCAGAACACACAACATTAATGACCATCACTTCCTGCTTGATCTGCTTTTAGTGACGTTACAGCTGCTGCTTTGTGTGCGTAAATACACACAGCTTCTTTTGGAGTTTGAAAACTCTGCAACACATATCCAGTGGCGGCACATTACAGAACATCAGCCCTAATGTTTAAACTGTCAGATGACACGTAACCTTATTTTAAGAGTCAGATATTAATCAAACATGTTTCAGACCTGCCAGAATGACATTAATAGCTGGAGCTTCTTTCAGTAGGAGTTAGAACTTACAATCTGAAGGCTGCTGTATTCATTAAGAACCAATCTGACCAAGTGACCTGGAACACCAGGAACTCCACTTACACTAACTTACACCAATCAAGGGCTAATAGTACTCAGGTACAAAGCTTTATGGGTGGATTTGCAGCAACATGTCATTTGTGCTAACTCTATTTTAAATAGGTAGAAAAAAGGAGCAGAATGTGGACCCAAATGCCACATCTATGCAATATCTATGTTTACATCACTACAACACTACCTATGTGTCAGTTATGAAGCTTATAACTGTATTTTTAATCACTGCTATAACCAATTAACCCATAATACATGAAGAACTGTTTCAAAAACTGTTCTCAAAAGACGTTTTCACAGTATGTGTAGAGTATGGACAATAAATATTGGGGATAATATTACACTGATGACCCCTGTTGGTGTTCAACAGGGGCTGGAGTTAGGTACTGGTTGACAGTGGGTTGGGTCAACCTACTAATTAAAACCTGAGGACACCTGAGCTGGGTGCACAGGTAACTATGTAAGGTGGCAGTCACTTATTTGCTCTCTCTCTCTCTCTCTCTCTCTCTCTCTCTCTCTCTCTCTCTGCTTTGTTTCTTTGCTTTATGTTATGCACTCTCCAACACCTACACACACCATATTTACCACGCATCCACATCCTACCTTACTGATCCTTCTGATTCTCACACCCCATAATCTGATTTATATTTATTGTTACCACTGATTTACTCATAGTATGTTAAATAATATGAGTGTTGTACATGTTGTTATTCCTTCGCAAACAATGCGTCCCTCTGTTCGTCATGGCCCTGAGCCAGCTGTGACGATGTG
>JAPTMW010000005.1:21431006-21441209 GCA_029822955.1 Ostorhinchus angustatus
GTGTCCATCCACTGTCATTGATGAAACTCCATGGGTTTTACTGGTGAATCAATGTTGTAGAAGATGACCGTGTTTCCCCACAAAATTGTATGCATTTCATATAACTTTGCATATATTAGCTCTCACGTAAAGTGTTCTAATACAGGTGCTGACAACTGCTTTAGTTACGCTACAGTCACAATTACTTTGGTGTATATTAAAAAATTCATATACATTCATCTAAGTATATGCAATGTGATGTAAATTTAAAAAGCTGAATGTTTACAAGGCAGAAGGATTTTTTTTTTTAAATATGTTGTGATTTAGATCTTAGTTAATCCAAGGACAGAAGAGCTACTGAAATAAGTAATTTAGTGTTAATTTCAGCAATCTACATCATAATAAGGAAGTCTAAATTATTTTTTCCAATTAATTTTGAAACTACTTTATTAACACCTTAATTTTTTTAGGATGAATTGCTTTCCTTTGTCTATGATATGAAGGTCAGAGTTTTGATATTACTTTACTATTATCAGTTGTCTATTTACATTAGTTCTCCAGATGAGTCACCTGTTGGAAAAACAAACCTGTTTGGCAGACGTTGTTTGTGATGTGTTTTACATTGCAGGTGTTTTTCTGACGTTTCCAGCCTTTGTCCATGCAGATCTGTCCCCTGGCCTCGCAGCACTAACTGTGGGCTGTGACTCTGGAAATCTGGGCTCCCTGTCACGGGTCCAGCTGCTCCTGCTGGATTGGCAGGAGCCTGACACCATCCCGAGTCCCCCTGGTTTTGAAGAGGACCTTTTAACAGTGGAGATGTGGCCTGATCTGAAAATCCAAAATGACTACAGATTGAATTCAGCAGGTAAATTATTGAAAAGCAACATCATCCTAAAGTTGATACTGAGGAAGTTGCATGAACAAATTTGGAGATATAGTTATGAATGAATCTATCCTGCAATATTGTTGATGAAAGTTGAAATCTTTTATAAAAATCAAGTAAAATCTACTTTCTTTATATATCAGTTGCAAATGCAGATTATATTAAATGTGTCTATGCTGAAAAAGTGTGTAATCTTGTGAAAATGCTCAAAATAGTAAGGTACAAAATAATATTCATGGGAAGGTGAGCAGAGGTGACCTACACACAATTTAATTAATGATAATCCAGTAAAAACATCTACAAACCTCTAATAACATTAGCTTGCTGATGCCAAAAGGTAAAAGAGACAAAAGAGGAAGTTCCATTCTCAGTTCACAGCACTAAATTTATTTTCCGAACCATTTCAGCATTACACTGGAAAGGAAACCTAATACTCAAGGTGTTCTGTAGCAAGTGTAAACCTGCAGAAATGTGTCTAATTCACAAGACACATGCTTTGGGTGACTACGATGTATTTATTAATTTGTGATTGTGGGTATATTTTAGTTTCCATTCCATCCATCAGTCTGTCAAATTTTTCTGACAGTTTGAAGGAGATCGTTTGATAAGCCACAACTGTCACTTTAATAACAGCCAGCAGTCAGACAGGTGTGTCTATGCGTAGAAAACACACATGATAAACACAGTGAAAAACATTACACTATAGATGCCGTGACCGGCCTTGAGAGTAAGTAATACTTTTATGGCGTAGAGCGGCTTTCTTTTAACAGGCATGCTGCTGCAGGCTCTCAACTGCTTTTCCCTGAAAATATGGCAACACAGAGGAAAGGTTTATAGGGATATCAGGATGTGTCATATTAATAAAGATCAAACTGCTAGAGTGGATCATTAACCGGGAAAGTCCAACTGCGATAGCTTTAGACACTTAGAAACAGGCTCTGTTTGCATAACAATGGATAAGAGATTCAGCAGAGTGTGTGCAGAAAACTCATTTAGTGTTTTGTGCGTTCTTCATAGACTGATAAAGCCTCAGAGAGAAAGATAAACACTGTAGACATTTAAAGGGTCAGTTCACCCAAATTATAACCTTGTACTGAGAGCCTTCTGGGTTTTTTTGTCTAGGTTGTAAGGTATTTGTCATCCATCCCGATATAAAAGAACAAAGAACATTTCAGAGATGCAAAGAAATACCTCTCTCTTAAAAATTTACTTATTTCCAGTGTATCATATTTTTGAGTGAGAACTACACACATTAGTGCAAACTACACATTTTTAGATACACCATGCATTTGGCTGGCTGGGAATTTATTATTTAAGGACAGTAATTTGTCTCATATGACAGCAGCACATTAAACATTGCAGCTTCAATATTTCTACATTACAACATCTATATACAGCTAGACCTGTATTATATTTTTTGTTCACTTGTATATTTGTTTCCATCAATGTTCAAATTTGAGAGAAATTAGGTTTTGGTACCAGTGTCTTTTTAATTAGAATGAAGTGATAGAATACAGTGCAGACACACAAGGCTTTCATGTGAAAATGATTTTCATATGAGTATGAAAACAATAACATCTATGATCCAACATACTTCAAAATTTCATCTATGACTACTATTGTTTTGACCAGTTGACCATGCAGCAGAAAAGGTAGAAATGAATATATTTACAGGTTATGTATTTTTCTGAACCCAGCCAGTTTTGTTGACAGTAAGGTCAATAACTGGGACACTATTGAAATTCCACTGACCTCTGTTGTACGTGTGTCCCAAATACAGATATTTCCAATTCTGGCACATTACCAGAATTTTATACATGACTGAATACTAAGATCAAGAAAACTTAATTGTAATCCTAATGTTAACAGCACAAGTGCAATTCTAATGCTTCTAGTAGGAGGTATATTTCAAGCATTTTATAGCAAGAGTAAATCTGTCTGAGTCTGCTGGAAGCATGTCTTTCCTCTTTCAGTGGGTCCAGAACAATGTTTGCACCTGGCAGGCTTCTGTAGACAGGTGCTCTCTTGGGTTTATTGCTCCATTTCTGCCACTATTTACTCAGAGATTAGCAGCCATAATTGGAACTAATACACTACATTACTCATATCTGTGCACACACCCTCAAATACAAAGCAACTTCATGTAAATGCGTAGCGGACGCTAACATTTATGTACACACATGCACACAGACCCACGTCTGCCTGCCTTTGCCACAACCGCATATACACACTGCAATGGTAAACACTCAATTGCTTCCTTTCCATTTAGCTTGATGCTGTGTCTTGTGTGGTTTTGTCAGGTGTTTTGAGGCCCCTCACAGCTGGCAGCATCTCTGAAAGGTGTGACTCCACAGGGAAAGTCCAGGAAAACAAACTGGTAAGTGGCGCTGCCCCTTGTGAAACTGCTTTTCACTCTCTACCCCCCTCCACTGTTCATCTATAAGATTTCCACCAAAAGCAGAGTTGTGCCTTGTCGTGAGCAAACACTAGGCCTTTAAGAATCCATTCCTATCAGACAATAACCCTAAACCTGGCACACAGAGTCTCCCTCACAGACAAAAGACCCCTATTTACAAACTTCAACCAACATGCATTTATAACTGTCATTCCAGTAAGACGAACCAAATTGTTGTTGATAATTGAGACACAATATAACAGAGGGCACGCGGCGTGCAGCAGGTGTGTGGTTAATCAGTCACGGGCTGCAGGAGGGGGGAGGCCGACTGTACGGGAGTAAGCAAGCTTTTACACCAGCTCATTGCTCTGTCGCAAGGGGCGTATGCTCGGCTAAATGCCCAACACAGTGGGATTCTTTTGGAGGATGCACCACCACTAGGATCAGACAAGCGCTGAGGGCTAAAGGGTCAGGGGGGTAAACAGGGCTTGTGCATGCTGGGCTGCAGTGGAATGGACGCAGGTGCTACACGTGATCTACGATTAATCTCCCCTTTATGACGGATGAGAGAGAGACTCTGAAAAGCATGAATGAGCCTCATAAGCCCCCCGCAATTATGCCTAACCACAATGATGAGCTGGAGTGCTAAGAGCAGGAGTCATACATCCATTTACATAATGCACCTCACTGAACCAAGTATCCACACACTAGATTAGTCCACAGACTATCTGATAAACTAGTAGTATGCAGGAGGCGTGGGAGGAGTTACTGTTCCTAAAAGCATTTTTATTGGTGTTAATTCCAACACATCATTTTCTTATGGTGATATCGGGAACAGAGAATTCTCCTGAATTTAGTCAGTGCTACAGATATTTTTTTTTACCTCAGGATTGAACTTCAAGTTGCACTGCACTGCAATAGTCGGGAAATAGTTCAATAGTAAACAGATAATACATAAGTTACACTACATAATAACAAGGTACAACCCAAATTCCAAAAAAGCTGGGATGTTACTTATGAAAAATATAAATAAAAATTGAATGCAATGATTTGCAAGTATAACACAAACCTATACTTTGTTCAGAAATGCTGTCACAATAGTGTGTTGTTTAGGAATGTCTTGTTGAAATATGCAAAACCTTCCCTGACAAAAGATGAACTCTGGGTGGAATTATATGTTGTATAAATGTGTTAGCATTAATGGTGCATTTCCAAATGTGCAAGCTGCCCATGCTATAGGCACTAAGGCACCTCCAAACCATCACAGATGCAGGCTTTTGAACTGAGCACTAATAGCAAGTCAGATAGTCCCTGTCCTGTTTAGTTCAGAGGATGAGGTGTCCATGATTTCCAAAGAGGCATTCAGATTTCCATTAGTTTGACCTCAGAGCAGTCTTCCACAGTGGTTTGATCCATTTTAAATGACTTTTGGCCCATAGAAGACGGTGGTGTTTCTTGATCGCAAATGGCTTCTTCCTTGATATGCAAGGATGTGTAGATTGGACCTGTGAACCTCTGCCCATCTTTGCTTCTAACAGACTCTGCCTTGTTCTTTTTATTTCCAGTCTTGCCAAATGACTTAATTAGTTGTTAGAGTTCTTCCAGCTATTTGCTTTTAGTCCTACTTTTTTCAACCTTTTGTTGCCTTCAGTCCCAACTTTTTGGTGATGTGTTGCTGCCATCAGATCTATCTAGCTACATGTGTGTTCATGCTACTAAAAAGAATGTAGATGTAACATCTCAGACAGTGGATTTACACCTTGCATTATGACTGGACCACCCCACACACACATTAATGCCAACCAAGCACTGGCCCGAGGCACTGATAGCAGCCTCCACTGGGGAGGGTGAGGTCAGGGTTATGTACATAGTTGGACAAATTAACTCCTTTGAATACATTTAAAATTGTTGTAATTTCTAAATGGTTAGTGCAATATTTTTATTACATCCCTTGAATTAAGAACTGAACATCCGATCATTGATCACATCCTGACTGCTTCATTTCAAACTAACTGTGGCGATGCACAGAAGCAGAATTACAAAGTGTCTGCCACTCTCCAAATACTTATGGACGTGGTTTAATCCTCCTCTGGATCTGACAGCTTTACATTGTGCTATTGTCATCAAGTTTTGTTTAGTTCAGTGCTCTAGAGTTGGCCTAAGCTGATGACCAAATATTACACATATACAATAATGACAGAATTATAGAGATTTTTAACATGGCTGGCATATTGTGCTTAACTTTTAAAGAGCATTGACTGATAATGGGCTAACTTAAATGTGACAAACTTTTTGAACTCAAGTACTTGTACAATTTTTTTTTTTTTAACTTGGTGGCAAACATTTAAAAAAAAAAAAATCTGTTTTCTATTTTCATTCAGGAGGAGTCTGAAGGTGGGTCACCTTCTTCCTGGATCATAGACCCAAGTCCATCATACAACATGTTCAGCTCCTCTGACTCCCCATGTCAGTCCAGCCACGGTACTGTAACTCTTTAAATCTACTCAGAAAAATAAGGCCTTAATAAAAAAAACCTTTTAGATGAACTGTGTGTGCTGCTATAATTTAACCTGGTGCTACTTCTTAAGAGTCTATGACAACAATACTCAATCAATACAAGAGTCCATCTTTACCATTAGTGTCTGATCCGGTAAAAGCCTGCTCCTTCCCTGTCTGCTCCGCTTTATTAGGAGCCATTGTCTCCTCACTGTCAACCCTGTGTTTGGCATTCCCTTCCCTCCGGTACACTTAAGCCCGCTAATCCTTGCTAGGGCCAGCTGGCTCCCAGTATCACCTTCACCTGTGTATCACCTTCACCTGTGTGGTGGGCTTGTGTACATTCATGAGTGATGGTTCAGATCTAGTTTACAGTACAGCCCACTAACACTGTCAAACTAGCAGCACAAGACACAAAAAAGATCAGGAGTATTGTGACTGCATAAAAATGGAGAACCACCCTTGAGCTAATTGCACAATCTTTATCCTCCCACCTTCACTTGACCACATCTGTCACGCTGTGATCATGTTCTGTTTTTTCCTGGACGGTGACTCATCTGTCCAGTATCAGTCATCATACTGTGGTGCTAATGGTCCATGGCATGTTGCATTCCTACAGGATGTTACAAATACATCCATCATATCTCCAATGGATATGTCAGTGGACAACACAGCAGCTAACCAAAACCATTTGTCTCTGATAAATCTAGTGATCATGCATGAGGCCAGTGTGGCAAGACATAATTACTTGATTCCTTATTATTCAATGTTTCTCATTAAAAAAGGGATCAAGTAAACAACACATGTCGCAGGGGCTGTAATTTTCACTTGCTTCTGTTGTTGCAAAATACACTTAATATTCATTAATTTTCAATAGTCATTTAAGAGAGTCGTGGAGGTGCTGCAGTCATCCCGCCTACCAACAGGTGAAGGTGGGTTCACTCTGGATATGTCATCACAGGGCTGATGTGTACACTAACCAGATGAAACGGATTGTTACATTGAATGCTAAACAGATTTCGTGTCATTTGAATATTGTTATGAAATAATATACATATACAAGTCTAGAAAATATATCCTCACCACCTCCTTCATTAGGTCCACCTTGCTGTATCAGGTGTGCCTAGTAATGTGGCCAGTGAGAGTATACTCTGCCTCTGTAGCCCATCTGCTTTCATCTGCTTCAAGCTTTGTCTTGTGCATTCAGAGGTGCTCCTCTGCATACCTCACTTGTAACCAGTGGTTATTTGAGCGACTCTTGCCTTTCTACCAAGTATTTTCTCTTTTTAGGATCATTCTTTGTTAACTTTTGAGTTGATTGTGCATGAAAATCACAGTGGATCAGAAGTTTCTAAAATATTCAAACCAGCCAGTCTGTCACCATTCTGATGCTTGGTTTGAATTTCAGTGGATCATCTTGACCATGTCTTTATGCCTAAAAGCCATGAGTTGTGGCCATGTGATAGGCCAATTAGATATTTGCTTTAGTGAGCCATTAAACCTAACCTGTTGTACCTAATAAAGTGGGATGTGGAAATGTTACCTTTGACACCAGTTGGTTTACAGGTTTACTCATCACTACAAGATATACGATACATGGCACATCTTGCTTCAAAATATCATAAGTATGGCATCACGTCATATTTAGGGAGGGATGTTTGTGTTAGTACTGAGATGTGGGTTAGTTTCATTAAAATTAGTTTTGCAACTGAAGGCATACAAAGTTTTAAAGGAAAGTTACATTCCAAACTCTGGGTGTAAAGTTTTAAAGACGTATGCCTTGTTAGACATTTAAGGCATGTAGCATGCAAGGACACCGTGCTATTTAGTTGCAATATGGGTATGGTAGAAGTCTATTATACTGAATACATCTCTGAATATGGCAGTCTTGAGTCTAAGTTATTTAGTGCAATCTTTCCTCAGTGGTGATTTAATTATTTTACACTCTGTCCTTGTGTTTGTGAGATGGAGAAGTCCCACTAGGTCATTTCTGTAACCATGAGTGAGTTGTACACAGCTTTTTCTTTGATTTATTAACCTGTTAAATTTATTGTCTACATCCATTGTCAGAGGATACAATTCCCCTGAGCCCTGAAATAATGTTTTTTTTTTGCTACTTAAACATTTAAAACCTGCCTGTCTCTGTTTTACAACATTGTTAGAATTACACAAACTCATTACACTAAAGAAGATGTCACCCAAAGGATCCTGATGCTGGCTGGCTTGTGTGCTTTGACCTTTTAGAGGCCAAAGGCATGGTCACCCTCTGGGGGAGGTGTAAGTGGGGGTCATCAACAGGGCGTGGAGAGGTCATGCCTGAGGTCACATAGGCTTTAAAAATGCCCAGTGTGTGGCATGTCTTTGTGTGGAAAGGTGAGATTTGGTTTCCCTGGAGGTGTAAGCAGTTCAACCTTTCAGTACTTCGCTAAGTAGTGGAGAGAATGACCCCCATTACTACTCCATGCATACAATGCAAGAGTGAAAATGGGCTTGTGACGGCATTTGCATGATGCATAGTTCCATGGAAATAAATTAGAGATTGTGATTTAGATTCTGATTAGGTTTAAAATGTAGAATCAGTCAAACAACAAAAGCAATTCTCAACAAATGTGATATATTTTCAGTCTTGGTAATTTATGAACAATAAATCATGCTTTTGCTTCTTTCAGTTTATCAAGTATGAGCCACTGCACATTTTCTTTGCTTCATGCCATCATAACACTTTCCAAATTAGTATTTTCATATTGATAGAAGTAATGAAATCTACATCTGGTGAAACCAATGTTACAAACCAACATTTTCACCCAAATTTGTAGACATTTCCTACATTCTCATCTGTTTTTATGTAGCAATTTTTTTCTCTGTGGGATTCTTAAAAATTAAACCATTTTTAAATGGAAGAGTAAATAATGCATTTAGAAGCTGACAAACACAAATACAAACACGTATGTTGGACAAAATAATAAATAGATAGTTTTGTTTTTTTATCTTCTGAATTGTGTACACTAAAATGTGTTTTGTTAACCTACTGAAGTGTGCAGCTTCTATGAATTGTCCATTTGTCATTCGCTCAACCAAAAATGGTTGAATAATTTGGAGAACACATAATGTGATGCCATATATCAGCTGTGATAAGATGTCTCTGCTCCCCAGTGAGGCTCATAAAAAGACCTTTGTCCAGTTGTGCTCATCAGGAATTCATAGGTAGAATAATCCCCCCCCATAATTGTTTCATGACGTTCACCCGAGTGTTTAGCATTCAGCTGTTACTGAAGATGTTAGCCTCCAAATGAATGTAGCAATCTGTGAGGGTACAAAGACCACTAATCTGAACTGACCCTGGTGGATTGTTCCAGCGGGCTGAGGAAGCCACAGGACAGATTAGGAGAAGCAGAAAGACATAGATGGTGCAAGCACAGATTAGTCATGTACTAAGCAAGGATGCCCCCCCCCAGAAGACCACACACTGACAGTGTAGCCATGTCACTATTGTCTCTAAGCCATCACACTGTGGATTCACTGGCTATTGTCTCTGAAATCCATCCAATCACCAGTGTTTCCCCAAGTTGCCCCCAAAAAACCTGGCCTCAAGCCCTTTGATTGGCACTTGTCACAGCCGATAGAGAGGGTGACGTTTTGCGAAAGGCTTCGATAAAGGGGCCCTGAATGGAAAATCCCCTCCCCATGAATAATAATTTGGCGAGGATTTTCCTTTTTAGTCCGCCCTGCTCTATTCGGCCTTTCTTTTAGGAGATAGAGGAGTGAAGGCTTTGGGTGGCATCAGTGAATAGCCTTGGTACACTGATTGTCTCACTGAAGCTCATCCCTTTCTCAAACATGCAAAGAAAAAGATACAAGTCCAGCCGTCTTGCCTTTGCCTGGTGCACTGGATGTGGAACCATGCTGGAGGAGGAGCGTAAATGACAGCATGTGTTTGGGAGAGTTTGTCGAAGGGTGGGTAGTGTATGTGGGTTTATTGTCTTTGGTGGCCTTTTCGAGATCAGCATGGGGATTTGACTTGGCCGCTTGCAGCCAAATCCAGCTATCTGCTGTGTTCAGATGCTTTGGTTGGTATGGTAACCTGCACTGTGTGTTTTAGATGGCCTCTTGTTTCCAATTTGAACTGCCCCGTAATCACTGCACTGCATTCACGGATTAAACCTTGTTAGAGGTTAGCATAGGAGGGTTTTTAAAGGAAAGGAACAAAGTCGTGAATAATTTCAGGCCACATTTCACCCAACTTACAGACTGTATTTTAGAGAAATGGTGAGGATGCACAGATTTGAATTTCTTCTGGAATCATGAGTTTACAATAGATAAGGTTATCAGAAAATGTTTGTGTATGATTTAAAGTCACAATATATATAATCCAGTCCTTCTTTTAAGATATTTAATGCAGAAATTTTACATGTTATAACTGTAAAATTATCTTTGAGGTTATTTTTTATCA
>JAPTMW010000005.1:21699188-21712002 GCA_029822955.1 Ostorhinchus angustatus
TTGAACGGTAGAATTTAAATTGGTTAGAATGTTGTTATTACTAATATTGTTAGTTTTTTTTATAATCACATCTTTGCAAACTTTTTCTGTATAACGCTATGTCTTGGCATCTTTCCCAAACCTAATCAAGTGCTGTCAGTGACTAAAGCTGAACATAAATATCACTAAATAATCTGAGGCTATTTTCTGAAAAGGAGGGTTGATAAGTGTCATTAGTGTTTGAAACACTAATGTTGATATACATCTAGAAACTATATGAAATATGCGGCATATTTTTGGTTCAGAAACAATGAAATTCTACTGATGTGGTTTGCAAAACCATACATTTTACATTATTCTGTCCACTGGGTTACTGATGCCTGGGTAAATGTACCACACATGGGATGTGTGAGCTATTTTCACACCGATCAAGTGTGTATCAGCCTTGTGTTATTTAGGAATGACTATTTACACTGCAGAGGTGACCATCAGACAGGTCCAGGCCACAGACACACAACTCCTCCCCCTTCATACACACTCACAAGCTAAATAATCCCTCCACCTATTTACACAGGAGAGATGGGGCCACGGCCTCACCTGCAGGGTACTACTTAACTCCTCGAGTCACTCATTGAGTAATCACAGCATTCTCCTCTACCTGCGTGCCTACTGCCTAATTATAGATAATGCATGTGTGTGCATGTGCATGCGCTTGAGTGTATGAAAGACTCATTATTTGGCAATGCAGGCCTCACAAGAAGACAATTACACAGGCCAATCCTTACTGTTTTGTGGATACAGTTGCATGCTAACAAGCTGGGGTCAGTCTTGTAGTGTGAAGGCCTGTGAGCCACAACTACTAGTTGTATTATGGCTCCAACTAAATAGACATGGGAGTGCGATTCACTTGCACACATCTTGAACATTTTGTTTAAGTCAAATAATTTAAGCTTTTTAGTGTTATTATTGTGATCACACTCAGCTGGCATTTGTCGGTTTTGGGTGGTGACAATCATAATTATGTCCTTCTAGTACTGCTTGAAATTAAACTGACTTTTTAATTTAATTTGGACATGAAAATATGCAAGCTACCAATAATTTTAAGATTGTGGCAGAAAAGGCAGTGATACAACATTATTATAATACGACGACGTTTACTGTCAGTCCTGTTCTTAAGTGCAATTTTTAAATACCAATACTTTGCTTTACTATTATACAAAATATTTCACTTTTTACTGCACTGCATTTTTCTTACACATTGGCTATTTTTTCCCAGATTATTTATTTGTGAGATTTGTGTCAGTAAAAACCCAGTGGTGATTTTGTATATTTGTGATAAACTGAACGATTAAATACCTATATGGGTTGACTATATGGGTTGACTCCTTCTTTAATCTAAATAAAAGTTTTAAAAACCCACTTGGATTATGTGGAAAATCCATCGTTAAAAGCAGAAAACAGCCCTGTTTTTCTGAGCTCATGAAAAGCTGACATTTACAGTGGTTCTCACAGGACAGCGATGCAACAAATAAATGATGACCTTACAGAATATGATATGTAAGGAATTAAACAACCTGTAGTTTGGTGTAGTGTAAGGTCGTTCAGATAGGTTTTTGACCATGTTCAGTCGTAAATTCTAACGTACACCTGAATGCAGCAGGACAACACTAACAGGCGCATTATACTGCCAGATGTTACTTTGTTGATGTATTGGTTTGTTCTGAACGCTGAACCTACACTTGGCCTAATATAAGTATTTTCAAAAAAGTAATTTTACTTCAATAAAGAATCCAAATAACCTACTTTTTCCACCACTGAGAAAAGCTTTTTCTGCACAGATTCAGGTAGGAGCATTGCATCACTGTGGGTCAGCTGCAGGACAAATATTGACACATCGATTTTGCTGCAGCAGTAACCTGGTGTAAGCTCCTGAAAAAGATGGGGAGGAAAAAACGGCTGACATGAGGCGGAGGTGCGAGAGCTTTCCGTGTCAAGAGTGCTCCATGGGAAGGAGGGCTATGTCCACGTCCTGGAGGGAGGCCCGTTGCTCCCCTTTAATCCCTCCAGGATCCCTTCTCTCAGAGCTCGGCTTTGCTTCGTGTTCTGCTCTTGGCCGAGTTAAAAAGGAAAGCGTAAATGGTGGGACACATTTCACACTTTCTCCCGGTTCTCAGGTCCAAAAAGAAGAAGCTTGTAAAATAAGTATGCGGGGCTGGAAATATCCTTTACCACACAGTCAATGGATTCGGCGGCAGGGGACCAGCACTGCGTGGGCAGCAGATGCTGTCCGTGGGCGTTTGAATCGCAGGCTCCAAGTGTTTGGTTTTGTTATTTTTTGTGGCATCCATACAAATATCAGCACAGATGCTGATAATGAAATGAACAACAAAACTGAAAAAAACTGTTTCTATATTTCTAGTCACATTTTATTTAATTAATGAATCATGTTGGTGATTATTTACACTCAAGGACTCCTGAAAAGTCTTCAGTCCAGGGCTTACTCTAATACTTTAATCTTCAGCCACAGCTGCTTGCGGTCTTAGTTTGCCTGTTCGGCGTAAAAACGGATTCTAAGCCATACTATATTTGGTTAGGTAAAGGTTTTATCTAAATGTTTTGCTCTTAACGTTTTCATTGCATTTTGTTTGGGTATTTTTTACTTTTTTTGTTTTTTTGGTCCGCGCTGTAGGAGTTCACAAACACACAAAGGCGGCGGTGTTTCCATTGCATCATCCTTAATTTTATTTTACTGAAGCATTTTTTCAGGTCATTTTTATTCGACAAAAAAGACGCAAATGTGCACATGAAATTCCTCTTTGTAAATGTGAATAGTTAATCTCTATAGATAAATGTAAAATATCAAATCAAAATATAATAATAAAAAAATGTTTGAACAACTAATTATTCTAGGCTTCGTAGCCAAGGACTTTAGGCCATGGAGTTTTGAGCTTTGTTGAATCAATTAATCAGTTAAGACAAAATATAGAAAAAAGTCTGTTGTGTGTTTATAGAAATTACTGCAAATCGAATTAAATGTTTTCATTTTAAAGGGCAAGGCAACTTTATTTGTATAGCGTAATTCATACACAGGGCAATTCACAGTGCTTTACAAAAAAAAAAAGACATAAAACTAGAACAAACAAAATCTACGTCTAATTAAATTGAGATATTTAGTTCAGTCGCTTTATTCCCAAGACAAAACGGCACAAATCTGTTTCGCTTGTGACTGAGATGACCGTAAAAACTGTTCACTATTTTGTTTTAGACCGATTAAATCTGTACTCTGACAAACAAAAAGTTTAACTGCGCACAAATGAGAGGAAAGTACGACAGTGTACACAAAGGGATTTTAAAAATAGATCAATCTTAATGTGTTGTAATTTTTTGTCAATAGTCTAAAATAATATCAATAATAGATACGGGCAGAGTTTCACATATAAATTGACATAATTTCCCTCTGCCTTTGCTACTCATACTGATTTTAGAAACTGAGGATGAGGGTGAAAATACATTTCCAGATAAAGATCAATGACTATAGATTAGGATACGAAGTGAAGATGTTGAGGATGATCACGTGCGTTTCTTAAGATACTGATCACAAAACGTGTGGAAGAAAATGAAGATGGAACACATGAATGAGGATGAAAAGGAGACAGAAGGTGCAGGAGGAAAAGGGAAGATGTGCTGAGGAGGGATATGTGTGTGTTAGTGTGTGGTGGTGGTGTCGTGTGACGTCACCGCGAGGCGTGCTGTTAACCGCTGGCGAAGAAAACCACGGCAGCGCCTCCAAGACGCAACCAAAGCACTGATTATCGCGGACGCAGCGTTGATGCGCAGCCGACGCTAAATTGGATTTTACTGAGCACCTTGCATGGAGAAACTCTGAGGCTTGAAAGTACTTTTTTCTGTCGTTTACCTCTTTTGGGAAGTAACTGGTGAGTAAACACGACGAGTATATAAAAGCGGTGAGATTTTAGGGATTGGGAAGTAGTTCTTGGATTTTTAACTTCAGAACCATATTGTACAGTGTGAGAAGTCTAAAGTATAAAATGAAATGTTGGTGAGGGATGCCTCAAATGAGGTAGGCCATGGGGAAGGCTTTGGAGGAGGGGTGTCGGGGTCATACAGAGGATGTAGTGTCCCTGACAGGCCGAGAGTGACTGGATTTCTCGAATTTTACCAGCAGAGGTTTGAGCTACAACACACTCACTGATGTTCGGAGTGGTTCGACAATAGGCATCGTTCCCATTTTTGTGTTGTATGTCTCTTCTATTTATGCTTTATTTCATCTTCAGTCTAATCTACTCCAATCTCTGACTGACGCCTCAAATGAACTAAATGAAAATAACGTATGCGCGCATTTGGAAGTGTATGAACACAGAAACAAGACGAGAGCTGATGGGAGATTTACTGTGGACAGAAGCAGCAAAGGGATTCCTACAGATAAGAGAGGCTGTGTGTGCGTGCGTGCGTGCGTGCGTGCGTGCGTGGATCTTTGTGAGAGCCATTTTGAATTTTTTAACAAGACACTGTCTTTCGGCCGGACCTCACCTTCACGTGGACCTTCAAAGGTGTGTGTCGGGTTAAACATGGGGATAAACAGGAGTCTGAGTGTGTGTGTGTGTGTGTGTGTGTGTGTGTGTGTGTGTGTGTGTGTGTGTGTGTCTGTCTGTCTGTCTGTCTGTCTGTATTATATATATGACAATAGTGTTCCACAACTTTTCAAGATGCTATTTCTCATATCGTTAGCCTCATAGTATAATTGCCCAAGTCATATTTTGGGTCGAATTGTGATATCTGCGGAACTTTACTTTCCTGACACTTTTGATTCATTTTATACAGGCTAGATATCTTGTATTTGGCCAAAAATGTGTCTTAATCAATTGTGCTATGAGGCTATTTGTTCAATAGTTTCATTACGTTATAACATTTTCATAATGCCTTGCGTCAGAAGTCCAGTAGCCCCTTTATAGTAATCCACATGCATCGAGTCTTGAATAGAAATACTAACTACACAAAATGATACTACATGATAGATTTTAACTGTATCTTAACTTGAATCACATCTCTGACCTTGGGTTTATTTGGCTACCGAGGATAAAATTCATGCTTTTTTTTCTTTTAAAATATAGCCATGACACTAATTTTCTTGTGATTTTCAGAGAACTGGAATGGAACTGAATCTGTCGAAGAATGTGATTTCTTGCGGGGACCCAGGTACGATATCTCGCCTCAAGTAAAACTACCAAATACATTCAAGAGTTTGTAACAGTCTGGCATTCATTTACAAAACAAGAAAGCCTAATGTAAAGCAAACGGATACTTCACTCCAAAGACTTAACTGATGCCGCTCGGTCGGACACATGGTCAGGACTTATCGCTGCCAGAGCTCACAATCGGAGTGTTTTTGTGGTGTCTCATCTGCTTAAAAAAAGATATGTGTTACATTAATGGACGATGTAGAACATTTTAAGTAGCGGAAATATCACTCAGATGCAAATTAATTCAAATGTACTAAAAGACTTAACCAGACTTAGAATGCGTTCAACAATATGTCATATAGCTATCACACTACTAACTGTACTCACAGGCAGGAGTTTGATTTTGAATACTACTTTTATTTGTATTAATTTTTTCATTAAAAACACAGGATTTGTTCACAATAAGAACTTATGGCTAGAAGTGAAATATTTCGCCGTAAATAATTCTAGCTCTGTTGCCTAAATCTGATCTCACACACACAAAAAATGTCTTAGAATAAAAAAAAAAAGTAAATGAGGGAGAAAATGTATTTTTTTTATTTCTTTCATTAAACTAATCTGATTAAGATAATAAAAAAAAACTTCAAAACTCACAAATTTCAAGACATAAAATCGAAATAATAAACATATTTACTCCCTGAGCGGCTTTTTATACTGGTTCAGGATTTTGTAGAAAAATGGACCCACATTAGAGTTTCTGTGTAATCTATACGCTAATTATTATGCTTTATTACTCTTCAGGAGTGTATGATTCATGGTTTTCCATACAAATCTCTAAGAAAAACACATTTTGTCACCATGAAAACGAACCCGACCTTAACTCAAAATTAACCTTTCAGTCTATTAATTTTTATTTATTTATTCTTTATTTAATTGCTGCTGGTTTGTGTAAACTCAGCATGTTTTATGTTCGTTGAGCCGAAATGCTTAAATGCAAACGAGGAAGTTCATTTAATGGGCGGAATACAAAGTGATAACTCTTATTTTTGTTGTTTTTTTCCCATTTGTAATAGTAATTAAGCTTGTTTTATTTACACATGCATCCCCTCTGTCAGCTTGTTTGTTGGTTGTCAGGCTCCAGGTCAAACAGGCCTTGGACCAGAGCGGGGGAACTATCACCAAGGCAATAATGTCATCAGCTCTGTCCTTCTCCAGTTACCCACAGTGTCCAGTTACAGCCCTACTCTGCTGTCCTGCCTGTGAATTTGCTTGCCACCTTTAATTTTCTATATGTCTTGTGTGTATGTTTTGGCCACGTGGTTATCTTTGTTCTGCTTGTCATAGGGGAAAACCAACACTAGGTAGGATTATATGAGTGTATATGCTTGGTGCATGATTAACAGCGTTCGTAGAGTTTATTTTCACTTCTTGGAGGAAAAATATGAGTATTTGCACTAGCACTGGCCTTTAACCTGTCCTGCCGGATAGAAAGGCTTTTTAACTCATCCATCACACGCAAGTGCCCTCCGGAGCTGAGGAGGAGCGGGGTGCAGGCAGGGATACGCGCAGAGAAGGCTGGATATTTAGATTAGACCCATTTATCAGCTTGTAATATCTAACCAAAGGGGGAACGGTAGAGTCACCGGAAGTACTCCTGCGTTTTAAATGTGGACTGTAAATCCTGTAATATTCCTTCAAAGATACACAAGTTCAAATGGTTTATTGTAATGTTTTTATTATTATTATTATTATTTTTTTTTTTTTTTTACTACTGGTGTTGCTGTAATATTCTTAAATATGACAAACGTGGGCCCTTTTGTCGTCAGTTGGAATATCCATATAGGCTAATATCCATATAATCTACATAGTAAATACCACCTGCTGACCAGTTCATTCAGGTCACTTTGTTACATCATGCATCAGCTCTGCTTCCAAAAATGAGCCATTCTGTCCTCAGTATCTCCTTAAAAGTACCCCCCCCCCCCCCGGACTTAAATCTGCACCTCTGAAAGGTGCAGATTTAAGTCTAAATACGGCTTATGGTTTCCTGCCCAAGGCCACTTTTAGAGATTATTACAGTATTCCCATTGTCCTCAGTAGGCCGCTGTAGCTGGATAATCTTAGTAAGAATGTCATTTTGCTTTCAAAAATAACCAAAATGTAATCTACAAGTACTCTGAACCTGTGTAAATAATTAATGTCAGACCTCAACGTGTAGAAATGTAATCCCGGGCCTTTACAACCTCTCTCTCTCTCTCTCTCTCTCTCTCTCTCTCTCTCTCTCTCTCTCTCTCTCTCTCTCTCTCTCTCTCTCTCTCTCCAACATATATTGACTATGCAGAGAGAGAGAGAGAAAGAGAGAGAGAGGCTGGAGAAATATTAAGTGGAAAAAAGAAGACAAGTGATTGCTGAGAGCTTACACAATTGTGTTTTAAAGGGGCCTTCGGGGGAGTTTTCCGGTCGGACGGGGATCTCTTGTCAAAAGTCGTCGTCATTACAATGGTCTCAAAAATGTTCGAGATTGGCGCCGTGGAGAGTCAAACTAAATCTGACAATGAGGCCTCAACCTGTGCCACAGGCCTAGCCACAACTTATCAACACATTAGTTTGGCTGGTGTTAAAATGCAGAACAAAAGGACGCAAACCTGAAATAAATCTAGAAATAGTGATTTGCTTGTTAGCCATTTATTCATCAGGCCGCAATGTTCTTCGGCGATATAGGCGTCATTACTTATGAGTACTATACAGACTAAAACATGACTTGCAAACGTGTAATATATTCATTTTGGGGCCATGTGCGGATTCTCAGTTTATTTTTTTACAGGGCGACCTTGCTTTAATTAAAAACGGCACATTTTACTTAGGAAACAATAGCCTAATTAGCAAATATCCAGCTTTCTGGCACAACGTGTTGCTTTTCTTTTTGAGGATGTTTAAACTATGTGGTCCTGCATTGCGCATATTCAGGTTCATCTACATAGGCCAATTATACTTGACAGAAAGCTCAATTTTTCCATCTGTGGTGTTCTGTGCGCGTAGGCGTCGTCATATAGGCTATAAGCGGAACACAAAACATATAGGCTCTTATTACTGCTCTTTGATTACGATCAAAACAAGCACTAAAGTCTAAGATATTTCTAAAACCTCGAAGTGTTATAGTCTGCTCCAGGTATTAACTGCAGGCATTCAGCGCAGACTGGGATCTGCCAGTCAACATCTGGACGTGCCTCTGTAGTTCTTGTGCACAGAGCGTCTCTTGTGTTTAGAGGTTCACTAGAGTTCACTTTAACTACGCGGTGGTGCAATGCGAGCAACTTGTGTGCTTGTCAGAGATGACACATCACAATCCTAACCAAACACTGCGAAATTAAAACAGGTTTTTGATTTTTAAGGTTTAGACCTGTGTCTGTTTTTTTTCCTAGAGAGAGAGGAGAGACAGTTCTTCCCACAGATACTGAATGAGTCTCTTCTGCAGACTTTCCCTTCCTGTCTGGCTCAGCCACATTAGGACATCTGTGTGTCACATCTCAGATGCACTTTCTCTCTGTTTGTTGCTGATTGTCTCACACATATAAAGATAAACCAGAACGGACGTGTTAGTGCTGATATTAGCACTTACACACTGTCATCGAGGAGTCACTAACCAAGATAAACATCTGCAAACTGCAGATTTAGAGCTATTGCATCATTCTGTTTTCTTCTACCTTTATGGCCATGATAACATTACATTTTTTCATTGAACTCTTTAATAAAAACAATAAGACGTTAACAGAAAATAGACTGTGGGACATGCACTCCCTTATCCTCCATTAAGGTCATAAGTTTAGCTCTAATTGGTCCAATCACATGTCACCAAACAGATTTCTACAGTGTTCATTTTTTGTGCAGTTGTGCTTCTTATAAGTTCACTTTAAATATCAAAATGTGACAATGTTTTCACTAATTGTCAGATATGGACCTTTTGTGGGGCAATCCTTTTAATAGATCTTTAGATGCTACTGAGGTATTTTGACAAGATAACTTTAATTTATCACCTTACAAATAAACATTCCTACATTAGAATATTATGAAAGACAATACAATCGTGGCAGTAACACAAACTGACTTTTTGAATAAGTGTGATGAATGTGTAAATAAAAACATTGAACCTCTTAATTGTCTTCAACATACCTCAGAAACACGTTGAAAATAATCTAAAGCAAAGTGAAGAAGCAAACTTGTGGGAAAAAAATTATGGCTTCCAAAACTTTTGGCCCTGAGTGTAAAAGCTGTGATAATCAGTACTTATACCATTTATAGAAAACATCTCAAGAAACATTGTAGCCTTTAAAACATTCAGGAATCCTCAAGCCACGTTCTAATATCCTAATTCTAATATCTAGAATATCTAATATCTATTCTAATATCTAAAATATCCTGTAAGATCCAGGGAAAAAAATTATCACAGATGTAAGTTTACTGGCTTGCCAATTGCCGTATTAAATTACAAGATAATGGTACGATGTGTGAATTAATTGTCTTTATATGTATCTTTATCTCCAAGAAAAAAAAATCATTCTCAGCAACAGAAGTCAAAATAATCATGGGCAAAGGAACCTGTGAGAAGAAAATACTTTCAAGAGACATTTTCCTGACATGACAATTACTGAATGAACTTTTTAGCTGCAATTAACATTCCCACATTCTGTCCTTTATTCACCGTCTTGTCCTCAAAGCAAAGTACATTTTAGTCAACCCTGTTTTGAAAGTAGAAGAGACAAAAAAACAAAACAAAAAAACATATGTTTTGGGTCTCCAGCTAAAGAAATGTGGGACCTCTTGTACTCCAGAATTATAATTATGTAAACAGAATATAGAATTATGAATTTATTTATACACATTTTAAAATCCAACTACATCATTTTGATGCCTATCCTAAATGAACCAGCTCAGATGTTTCCTACATATTCCAGAATTAGTAAGAATGTTCCGATTCCAATCACCTACACATTCCAGATCCTAACTAGAACGTCCTGATCCAGAGCCACACCTACTGTTGTGATGCTTGGGAATGGTATCAGTGTTCTGGATATCTTTGGAGTTCAGACTGGTGTCAGTGCTGAGACAGAGGCAGGAAGTGCCACAGGAAGTCCATAAAGAACACAAACATCAGCAGTGGGGAAAGAGAACAATGGCATTGTGTGATTAGTGACGTGGATTTTATGTATACACACAGATGCTTCATTCTTTGACAAATGCCTGAATTTCATATCATCATATCATCATACATTCTTACATTTACTTTGAGAATAGGAGGTGCAGTATCTGTGTTGTCATAGAATTGTTGGATAATTGGATCATGGACTTTAATGCACTTATTAAAAGTCAAATGTTGTGACATTTAGATAAAAAAAATTGTAGAGTGTGAGTCTGGGTGTGCAGTCACCTCCGATCAAATGTGCTGACTTGCTTCCAGCAAATCTACATGGACAAAGTATTAAAAGCTCTTCTTGCTCTTTCCCATTTGTAAAGCCTCTGAAGTGTATGGCTACACTACTATTGATGTGGTTCAGTCACCTAGTTGATAAAGTTGGTAACACTGCCAATCTCTTACCCAGATCAATGCAAAAGTACAGAGAGACCACCAATCTGGGCCTAATTAAACGTCACAATTTACTCTGTGTCTGCAATCACTCTCTCTCACACTCATCAGCATGACATTTATAAATCAATAGTCAGGGGAAATGGACTGGAAGTGTATGAGGGCACTGGGATCATTCAAAGCTAAGAGGTTTGTTGTGGATCTGTCGTGAAGCTATATCCTCCTACATGTGCATGCACACTCATGGAAAAATGATTTAATCAGGCTGGATGAGATTCAGACTTCATTAACCAAGGTCTTGTCCTACACACTGCCTCAGTGCCAGGTGCTTGTCTTTGCTTCATAGACTGAATCACCAAGCCTTAGAGTGTCCAACCTGTCAGCACACACACTCGTCACAATGATAAACAGTCAGCTGACTCAGGCACCGTCCTCATAAGGCAGACAACAGGTCGATGGGAGCACGAGGGGGATACAGTGACACAAAGAATTAGAGAAGAGGTAGAAAACAGGTAACTAGGCTGTTATCTGTGAAGTCAGGGGGCAGAGTGGTGGACAGAATTGTGAGGATTAATATTTAATGCACGTTTGGACAGTAAACTATCAGTAGAGGTCCCAGATCATGTGACAGGGCCTCTAACCATGCTAATTAGTTTCTTTATCACTAAGGCCACAGTAGACCTGCTGTGCCTTTAAATCATTCATAACACATTCTGCAGACCTTTGTGGGGTAATTCATCTATCCTTTCACTTGAGATATGGGCTGTGTAATGTAATGACTATCTGTCTATGTAATTATTCAGGTGTCTCTGTGTTTCATCCAGCCCTAATATGAGCTTTTAAGAGAAATGCCTCTGAATTTAGATATACCTGACATGAAAAATGGGGGTTTAGGATTTCTAGGGCTGATCCATAGTAATGCAGGGGCAACAATCTTTACTTTCTAAAGATAGTTTTTTTTTTTGTCTCAAGCCCCTATAAATATTTGACTCCAAGTACCACTTCACATATGAGACACATATTTGTCAACACATTTTTCCAAGTGGATAATTTAGTAATTACTTTGGCCTAAAAAACATTATAGCAAAACATTAAAAGATGATTGGTATTCATTTCTATATGTTTTCATATGAGCTGTGGGTTGACTTCCACTGCAGTAATGGTTTAAGACACTATTAAGATATGTATTAGTACAAATGTACAGGAAACTACAGGAAAAGCTAGTCAGTTACATGAAAACCCTGAATTTTTGTCTGTATACCTGTCTAAATTCTCTTGTCTGGATTCTTATAATCTTTTATGAGTAAACATAAAGTGAGGGATATTCTCTGATATCTTTATTTTTTTAATATTTCAGTTTTTTGATGTGGTTGGAATAGTTTATAAAAGGCAACCCTGTGTGGCAGTGCTTGCCTTTTGAGCTGAATATCTCAATATCTGAATTGAAACACATTCATTCAAGGTGTGATTTTTCTTCTCCTCAGATTACTATTTTAATGACTATCTTGCAAAATTTAGATTTTTTGGGTTACGGTTAGCTGGCTAGAGTTACTATAAAACAGCTTGCCTTAGCTCTATCTTGACCTTCATTTTAGTCCACACTCTTGAATTTTCTACAGAATTAACACAAACGGTAACAACAAGAAGATACTAAATTACATGGAAAAACAAGACAATATTGACTGAAAATGTGAAAAAGCTGCATGCAGCAATATGAACCTGTCATGCTGCATTAGTATCACTCATTTTGTTGACAGTTGGTTTGTCAGGAGTGCTTCTTGTGATGTGTTTGCTGTCAGGTGATTGTTGGACTTTGCAGACCTGTGAAACCCATAACACTGTGCTTACTCTGGTGTACATTTTTTTTTAATTTTGAGAAATTATCTGCCACAGAGATTAAATGTGCTATATTTTACATACTTTAATAAGATGTATTGGAAAACAAATAACAAAAGGGTTGGTGAGCTGATGTTATGTGATGATAGATAGATAGATAGATAGATAGATAGATAGATAGATAGATAGATAGATAGATAGATAGATAGATAGATAG